>OVBE01018017.1:0-10167 GCA_900406425.1 Iberis pinnata
ATTTTGGGTTTTTGATTGGATTAACTTGGATTTTAGTTAGGTTGTTCGGATAATTTGAATTTTTTTATGGATATTTTTGGATTTTCGGTTCTATTTTTTATGGATATTTTGGATTTTCGGTTCTTTTATTGACATTTATATATATTTCAGAAACGGATAACTATACAACTGGAACAACATCCAAGGAAATTAGCATATAAATATGTATACCATATAGTAGAACTACTCACACTATTCTGAAAGATAAGAGATAGTTCTCTAATTTGAAATTGACAAAATTATTATCGATATAGTATCAGGTCCTACTGATGTAGTTAAAGACACTAGTAAAGCTAGCTTTATATTATCTCTTAAAGACATATACATCCAAGAATATGACACTCAGTCTGCAACTAAGAATGGAAAGAAGTATATGTATGTTATTTCCAATAAAGAAAGCAAACGAGTTTTACTCGAAAAATTCCTAGAACTTCCATGTGGTTTGCATCCCACTTATATAAATGCAGTAGAGTCAAATATCATTATCACAGAAAATCAAAATGATTTCACATTATGGCATAAATGCCTTGGTCACCTAGGCACTAGTATGATGCAAAAAGTCATAGAGAGCTCACATGGTCATTCATTGAAAATATGTGATATAAATGAAGAAAATAAAATGACATGTGAAACATATGCTCTTGGGATATTAATTATAAGACCATTTCCAACAAAAATCGATAAAGAATCACCAAAATTCCTTGAATGCATTCAAGGTGATATTTGTGGACTAGTACATCCACCATGTGAACCATTTCACTACTTCATGATGTTAATTGATGCTTCAAGTAAATGGTCATATGTATGTTTGCTATCGTCTCGAAATATGGGATTTGCAAGATTCCTAACTCAAATAATCAAACCGAGAGCCCAATTTTCTGATTATCCAATTAAGAGAGTTAGATTCAATAATGCTGGTGAATTCACATCCCAAGCATTCAATGATTATTGTATGGTTACGAGAATTAAAGTTGAACATCATGTAGCTCATGTTTATACTCAAAATTGTTTGGTTGAGTCATTAATTAAGCGTCTGCAATTAATTGCAAGACCATTAATCATGATATCTAAACTTCCAACCTCGGCATATGGACATGCCATTTTGCATGCAGAAGCACTCATTCGGATAAGACCAAGTGCATATCATAAATATTCTCCGTTGCAAATAGCATTTGGTCAAGAACCAAATATTTCCCATCTAAAGGTTTTCTGTTGCTCGGTTTATGTGCCTATAGCACCACCGCAATGTACAAATATGAGACCACAAAGAGGGTTGAGAATATATGTTGGTTATGATTCTCCATCAATTATACGGTACCTAGGACCACAAACGGGTGATGTATTTACAACACGTTTTGCTGATTGCCACTTTGATGAGAAAGTCTTCCCAATTCCAAGGGGAGAATATAAAGAGGTTGGAAATAATATCAATGGATTGTACCATCCATGTTATACCTTGACCCACCAACAAAATAGTCAGAACTAGAAGTTCGACTAATTATATATTTGCAAAGTATAGCAAATCAACTACCTGATGCATTTGCAGATTCCAAAACGGTAACTAAATCTCATATACCAGCAGCAAAAGTACCTGCTCGAATTGAAATCCCATAAGAACGTGGGGGAGCATATGATACACGAGAGTTTAGAACCCGCTTAAAGTGTGGTAGACCTATTGTTTCCAAGGATAAAAATCCTAGAAAATGAAAGGAAGCTGAAATGCATAATAACCCTAAAATGTCTAAAAGTATTTTGGAGAAACCAATTCTCACAATTGATGAATATGTTGATCAGGAGGAACCTGAAGAAAATCATGAGGTTTCGATTAACTTGTTCATAAAGTCGATTGCACTGATGATATTTTCGTATTCCTTGTGTCGAAGGAAGTAAATGAAGAAAAAGAAGATCCAGAGCCAAAATATGTATATGAATGTCAAAAGAGACATGATTGGCTAAAATGAAAAAATGCAATGCAAGTAGAACTCGATTCACTAAATAAACGAGAGGTATTCAGTCTCATTACCCACACTAAGAGATGTGAGGACATTTGGCTATAAATGGGTTTTCATTCGAAAAAAGAGAAAAACGAGATAATTAGATATAAAGCTCGCCTTGTGGCTCAAGGTTTTTCTCAAAGGCTAGGAATCGATTATGAGAAAACATACTCTCACGTTATGGATGCAATCACATTTAGATTTCTGATGAGTCTAGCGGCTTATGCAAATCTTGAAATGCGTCTCATGGATTTTGTTACGGCAAATCTGTATGGATTATTAGATACTGATATCTATATGAGAATTCCCAATGGATTTAAATTACCCGAGGAATCAAAATTCTAAACCTAAAGAGTTATGTGCTATAAATTGCAAAGATCATTATATAGGTTAAAACAATATGGACGTATGTGGTACAATCGTCTCAGTGAATATTTAATGAAATAATGATATGTTAATAATCATATATGCCCATGTGTTTTCATTAAGAAAACAACATGAGTATATGTGATAATTGTTGTGTATGTTGATGATCTATACATTATTGGAACTTAAGGGGAGATACAGAAAGCATCAAACTATTTGAAAAAGGGAATTTGAGATAAAAGATCCTTGACAAACATAATATTTTCTTGGCCTACAAATTGAGCATTTTCCTAATGGTATAATTGTCCATCAATCTACATATACCAAAAGAGTGTTAAAAAGTTTTAAGATGGATATGACAACTCCTCTTAGTACTCTTATGATCGTTAGATCATTAAAAGTTGAGAATGATCCTTTCCGACCACCAGAGGAAAACGAAGAGATACTTGGTCATAAATTACCATATCTAAGTGCCATTTGATCACTTACGTATCTTACCAATCGTACTCGACCTGATATTTCGTTTGCAGTTAATTTTTTGGCAAGATTCAGTTCGTCACTTACGCGAAGACATTGGAATGTGATTAAACATATCTTTCGCTACCTACAAGGAAGTATTGATTTATGATTGTTTTATCCTAGATATTCTAAAGGTGAAATGTTGGTTACACATATGCGGGATATTTATCAGATCCACATAAAGCTCGATCCCAAACATGATACATTTTCACGATCGGAGGCACTGCTATTTCTTGGCGTTTTCAAAAACAAACACTTGTGGCTACTTCTTCGAATCATGCTGAAATCATTGCTCTTCATGAAGCAAGTAGAGAATGTGAATGACTTAGATCGATCAGTCGATACATTAGAACAACCAGTGGAATCAGTAGCAGTGAGGAACCAACAATTTTGTGAGAAGATAACGCAACATGTGTTGCCCAAACCAAGGAAGGATATATCAAAAGTGACATAACTAAACATATCCCTCCAAAGTTCTTTTCATACACCCAAGAGCTCGAGAAGAACAAAGAAATTAAAGTACGATATGTTCAATCTTCCTAAAATGCTGCAGATATCTTCACAAAATCTTTACTAGTTTCGACATTCAGGAAACATGTTTTGAATATCGGAATGCATCGTCAACAAGAACTTGAGACGAAGACATGTTTGTAAGGGGGAGCTTGCGCAATTGTAGTCTTTTACTTCACTCTGGTTTTGTCCCAATGGGTTTTCCTAAGGAAGTTTTCAACGAGGCAACAAAAGACATAACGCAAGATAAGATAATGACATTGGTATCCAAAGAGGGGGGGGGGGTTGTTATAAACGTAAGCAATGATGTTTTGTAAAAAACATGTGGATCTCATCATCACTATGCATACACAATAACTTTCCCTTTTTCTTCTATATACACGTTCATAAACGAATTGTAAATTACTCATTCATCATAACAACTTCTCTTTAATAATACTTTATCTCTCTAGTTTTCTCTTTCAAATAATATTTTAGTTATTTTTAAATTTAAAGTTCATGATAGTTATTAAGGTCATCTATGGTCTATTATAACAATTATCTATATATTTTTTTGTTGGTCTCATTTAAAGATTTCTTAGCTATTTTTTCGTTACATTTTTCATAAACGTTTTGGACTTTTAGACCATTGCTTCTTTGCCCATCCTTTCCGGACCAGGCCTGCAAACACCTCGCCACAATGAAGCTATCCCGTTCACCTTTTGTTGCAATGTATTAGGCATGGGCATAATTTCTAAGACCCGAAACCCGATCCAGACCCGACCCGAAAAACCCAAATCATATCCGAACCGTAGAATTAAAATACCCTATTGGGTTTTGATTTGGTGAATGACGGGTACCCGAACCGGACCCGACCCAAACCCGAGAACTGGTCGGGTACCCGAGGAACCGAAATTGTATTAGTTTGTTGGGATAATTCGATCGGTTAGACTTAGAGTTAGACTTAGAGAATTAGTCAATTAGGGTTGCCCTCTTTCTCCTTCCTCCTGCCTTTGAACTTCCTAAACTAAAAAAAAAAATTTCCTAAAACAAAATCAAGCTGGAACCTCACAATCAATTCTCAATTCCTCCTTTTTCACATATCATTTACTTCCAACTCCAATTTCATCTCCACCAACATAGTTCTATATAATCAAATCACAAGTAAATTGTTTAGACTTTGAGTTTCTTGTTTAGTTTATTTTGCTTAATCAAATGTTTGGCTTTTGCTTGAATAATTTCTGTTACTCATTGTTTGGTTTAAGAAATTATTTATAGTTTGAATCAATTTCCTTGAAACATGCACATAACATGTTTTTTGAAATGTCTAGCAGGAAAAATAGGTTTATCAAGTCTTATTAACTTATAAAAACACTATTAGCACCCTGTCTAACTTTGTTTCTTAAATTTTGTAGAGTTTGGACTACCAATGAGTTTAGAGTGAAGGTAACATCTATAGAGTTTATATAGATTTTGTGCTTGTAGTGTTTCCTCTTTAGCTTGGTTTGTGACAATTGGTCAGCGAGTCTTTGTAAGTCCTCTGAAATTAATTCATGATCTTCTTTCTTTCACTGGTTGTTGAAAAAGACTTGTAGTCTTGAAGATTGAAGACTATCTTTATCACTTTGGAGAGTTTGAGTTGTTTCAAAACCCAATTTGATTTTTGTTTATCTATATTGGAACTAACTTTGAGCTTTGTTTGAAACTGATTTTGTGTTGTTAAAGAATTGGACAATTAGTTTTGAGTTTTTTTGGACAGATTTTAGTTTAAAATTTTTTGGGTATTATAAAAAAAAATTTCGGGTATTTTTATATTTCGGGTCCATTCGGGTCCAATCTGATCCGTAATACCCAAAAAATTAGGATCCGAAAATTTTCAGATTTTTTGCGGTTCTGAGATTTTGGACCCGAACTGACCCGGACTTGTTTAGACCCGACCCAGTTCCGATCCGAAAACTATTTGATTCTATAATAGATTCAAAACTTCTAGACCCAAAAACTCAGACCTGATCGGATCTTATCCAACCCCGACCCGAGGACCTGAATGTCTAACTCCTGCAATGTAGGAAGGCTCTGCGGCACAAACAACGTTGTTATATGACTCAAAGACTTGGATGGGCTTACTGGGCCCCCAAATATACTTTTACACAATTGTTTCTTTCGTCTCAGTATTAGTTTCTTTTCGTTCTCTGTAAATCGGCAAGAGTGGCTTCTTCTTCTTCGATCAGCCAAGAATCATTAGGAGTCTTTTATAGTTTACCGAACTGGAATCGAGTTGACTTGGAGAGAAATGGCTTCTTCTGCTCATTCTAGAGTCTCGACTCTCAAGAATCATCTTTCTCCACTTGAAGCAAATAACAAGCTCAGGAGTCTTGTCAAGATATCTCCACAAGTTTCTGAAGCCATATCCAACGGACGCGCTGTGGTCGCTCTTGAGTCAACCATAATCTCCCATGGTATGTTTGTTTCTCGCGACTTAAGCCATTAGTATCGGATCTTGCTCTGATTTTACAATGGGGAGGCACTTTTAGGGATGCCTTACCCTCAAAATCTGCAAACAGCAAAAGAGGTGGAGTCAATTGTGAGAGATAATGGAGCAATTCCTGCAACTATAGCTATCTTGAACGGAGTACCTTGCATAGGTGACATCATAACATCTTTGGATCTTCTTGTAGGTTTTTTTTCTTTGGCTTGTAAATGCTAATATGCAAGTAAACAGGTCTAAACGAGGAGGAACTAGAACTTCTTGCATCTCTTGGAAAAACTGTCCAGAAGACAGCAGGCAGAGACATAGCACATGTTGTGAGTCATTTCTGGTGGCTACAAGTTTAAGATTCGCTTACAGACTCACTTACCTTACTATTAATTGGCCTTTTCTAGATATTACTTATCTCTATGAATCAATGCAATGCATAGACTGTTTTGCTCTTCTTTATAATCCCAAATGTTCTTCGTTAGGTGGCTACAAAAGGCAACGGTGCAACTACAGTCTCTGCAACATTGTTTTTCGCTTCAATGGTGATTGGCTTTTGTTCTTTAGCAGTTTCTTGTACCATCCTTTGCATTTCTGATGATTTTGGTTGTAGGTTGGCATCAAAGTTTTTGTGACGGGTGGGATAGGAGGTGTGCATAGACATGCCAACCATAGTAAGTTTTTCATGTCCATATTTGTTTTGGTTGTGTGGTTAGTGGTTAGAAACTCTGGTATTTTGTGCTTGTGATGCAGCTATGGACATATCATCTGATCTTACTTCACTTGGAAGGACTCCTATAGCAGTGATATCAGCAGGCGTCAAATCAATACTTGATATCCCCAAGACTCTTGAATATTTGGTTTGTGTCCATCGTCAAGGTATATTAAATCAATACTTGATACCTTCATTTCTTATAAAAGCTATCCATTGACGATGTAGGAAACTCAAGAAGTGTATGTCGCTGCATATAAAAGCGATGAGTTTCCGGCATTTTTCACAGAAAAAAGCGGCTTTAAGGTATGAACTTAAACACTTGCTTTTACTTAGATATATTTTTAATTCTGATGTGGATAAATTGACCTCTTTAGGCACCATCCCGTGTAGATAGCCCTCAAGACTGTGCTCGAGTAATAGGCAAGTGTAGACTTTCTCTCATAATTTCCCTTTTCTTTAAAAGTTTCTATGCGTTTAATCCGTTACCACCTTGAGAAAACCGCGTTTGCCAGATGCAAATATAAAGCTAAACCGTCAGGCGGGGATTCTCTTTGCTGTTCCAATTCCAAAACAACATTCGGCTGCCGGAAATCAAATCGAATCAGCAATACAGCATGCTCTTAAAGAAGCAAGGTCAGAAGGAAAAACCAATATCTGACCTCGGGATACTTCAAGAGCTTTGCTTCCTTCTCTTATTCCATCTTCTACAATCTGAATTTGTTTTTTTGGACAGGGAACAAAATGTTAGTGGAAACTTAGAAACTCCATTTTTACTTGCACGGGTAAATGAGTTAACTGGAGGCACGTCACTGGCAGCAAGTATCCTTTTTCAACAGGTTCCCTTATTTTTAATAATCCACCATAAGCTTTTGATGTCTAATTACTGTCTATTGTTCAGAAATTTATTTCCAAACCCCTTTAACATTTGTGAACATTGAGTTCCTTGACACAATGTCAGACATTGCGCTTGTGAAAAACAATGCCCTTATTGGTTCTCAGATTGCAGTAGCCCTTTCTCAGCTCATGTGAACTTCCTTATAGCTAAAGCTCTAGTCAGATCAAAGACGTTTTGAATTCGTAGTTACCAAATGTTTTTTTTCTTTAGTCCAAGAAACTCCATTGTAAAATCTAAGCGCTGATTTTTAAAAAGTAAAGGTTGATTGTTTTTGCCACAACTAATCCCATAAATGTTGATTAACATTTGCCTGGCGAATCAATTGATGAATAACATTAAGATCAAAATAGCTGTCATTTTTTGGGCTCATTATAAATTCAGTTTTTTTTTCTTCTTTTGAAAGTACTGAACTATTAATTTTGTATCCCGGAGAATCTCATCTTATATATATATATTTTGCTTCCACCAACCTGATCTGCAATTTTTGTTTTGACAACCATGGGAGTATTCACCGTTGACTTTGAGCTCTGCTTCATCTTCATACTCCTATGCCTCTTCTCACGCTTCTGTCTCTCTGCTTTCTTCTTCAAGAAACCAAAAGAGTACTGTGATTTACCTCCGAGCCCACCCTGTTTACCATTTATAGGTCATCTTCATCTTCTACTGTCGTCTCAGTCTTACAAATCGTTTCAGAAACTCTCCTCCAAGTATGGTCCTCTCATTCACCTTCTCGTCTTCAATATTCCTATTGTTCTCGTCTCCTCAGGCTCCATGGCCTACGAGGTTTTCAGGACCCATGACCTCAACTTTGCTACACGTGACCGCCAAGCTCCTATCATGGAGAAATCATTACTTTTTGGCTCTTTTGGATTTGTCTCATCTCCTTATGGGGACTACTGGAGGTTTATGAAGAAACTCTTAGTTACAAACCTTCTAGGATCTCATTCTCTGGAGAGATCACGGGTCGTCCGCGAGGAAGAACTTAGGAATTTTCGTGCTATTCTATTTGATAAGGTGACGAAGAATGAGGATGTTGACGTTGGTAAAGAGGTGATGAAGATGACGAATAACAGCATTTGCAGGACGTTAATGGGGAGAAAGTGTTCAGAAGAGAACGGTGAAGCAGAGCAAGTTAGATACTTGGCCACCAAATCACTAAGTTTGGTCAAGAAGTTTCTTATAGCTAGCACTGTTGGTCGACTTCTCAAGAAGATCGGGATCTCACTCTTTGAGAATGAAATTATGGAGATCTCACAGAAGTTCGATGATTTGCTGGAGAAGATTATTAAGGAACATGAAGAGAATCCAAACAAGACAGAGGACAGAGACATGATGGATGTTCTGTTGGAAGCTTATGCAGACGAAAATGTCGACTTTAAGATTACTAGGAACCAAATCAAAGCTCTTTCGGTGGTAAGATGTTGAGTTTATGCAAGTGGCTAATACAAAAGTCTCTATCTTTAACACTTTCATTGCTCTTGTAGGAACTTTTCCTCGGAGGCACTGATACTTCGGCTCAAACAACACAGTGGATAATGGCTGAACTCATTAACCATCCTGAGATTTTAACAAAATTGAGAGAAGAGATAGATCCTGTTGTTGGGAAAACGAGGTTGATTCAAGAAACAGATCTCTCAAAGCTGCCGTATTTGCAGGCCGTGGTGAAAGAAGGGCTAAGATTACACCCGCATACACCAATCTTGGTGAGGAATACAACACAAGGATGCAAGATCGGAGGGTTTTACATACCACAGAACACAACGTTGGTTATTAACACTTATGCTGTGATGAGAGATCCGAATTCATGGGAATATCCAGACGAGTTTCAACCTGAGAGGTTCTTAGTTTCTCCTTCAAAAGGGAAAGAAGATGGGAGAGAAAATTCTGCTTTGAACTACCTCCCTTTCGGGAGCGGAAGAAGAGGATGTCCCGGAGCAAACTTGGGTTACATCTTCATTGGATTAGCCATTGGAACAATGGTACAATGTTTTGACTGGAGAATCAAAGGAGCCAAAGTTAATATGGAAGAGGCTAGTGGTGTGACCGCGACCATGCTGCATCCACTTATATGCACTCCTCTTCCTCGAGGCTTCGAATCTGCAGATCCTTAGTTGATGTCTGAATTTGATAAATGTTTGAAACTGGTCAATGAAGTTACTATCTTTGTATTGTTTCATAACCGAACTTGTTGTCAGTCATTTGTAATATAAGAAATAAGACTTAAACTTAAGTACTAAATTGAAAAAACTGCAGATAACAAGTAAAGCTAACAAGGAATCAAAGGAAGATATATAGTATAGAATTATAGCATTTGGTTGTCTTAATCTAGAAGAGCAACTTTAGGATTGGAGCCGGAAAATAAATTTGTTGGTGTAGAAACCAGATCCGATCACTGGTACAATATATTCTTATTGTTGCCTTGGAGTATCAGGCTAGTAACCATATACGTAGGTTTGTTAACTACAAGGTTAGCTCTGGGTTTCCACACGGTGAAAGGACTCGCATGATGATATGTGACCGTTTGTTTAAACGCTTGCAAGCAGTGCCAAGCTTTTTCTGGACTTTAAGCCGCAAAGGCTGCTGATCTAATACTTCTGCACATATAACAGAGGAGACTATTGAGAAGAATAAGGATATTTTCCTAATCTTATATTGTTAATAATGCTGTAATTCTATT
>OVBE01018018.1:0-10165 GCA_900406425.1 Iberis pinnata
ATTTTTTGTCGGGTTCGGGTTCGGATTTCGGATTTCGGGTTTTTTGCCCACCCCTACGATCAACAATCGATAACCCTTATCCTCAGGAACCGTTTTATCTTTGATTGCTTTCTAGTTTATTCAATCATCTGTTTTCATTTCATTCACTGCCCTGTTTAGTTTTCATNCATGTTTTGTCTACTTGTTTAGGATTGTTAGAAAAACCACCCCTCTACACTTAACCTGAATCAATTGCATCCATCTTAGTCTAGAGTGGTTAATGACACACCTGATTGGATTGACACCTATTACTACTACAATGAAAATGATAGTGTAATAGGAATTGATAACGTTTTGAAACCGAAAAATCCCTACTATCATATGTGCATATTATAACAACTCTACAACTATTATATGTATTACCATTAGAGAAACATCTCTACAATTGGTGAAAAAAGACGTCATATGATTTCGCCACTTAGTCAAAATTTCAATGGTCGACAACTCTACAATAGGTGGAAACGACGTCGTATGATTTAACCAACCAAAAAAATCTGCTACGATTTTTAAAAATCGCAGTACAATCACAACATATATTGAAAAATCTGTGATCAAAGGATATAGAAAAATCTGCAGCAAACATATATGCGGTAACGTGAGGGTCAGATGAGTAAGAAAAAAACTGCAGTGACGTGTGAAACAAATTGCGGCCATTGCAGATTAAAATAAAACTGCAAGCAAAGTGGTTAATCTAGCAATTTCGGAAATTGATAACTCTGCGGGGACAACAAACAAATCTACAAAAAAAATCTGCAATGTAAATAAATCTACAATGGCAATCAAAAATATGCGAAGAAAATATTTGCGGTGACGTAGACGTGACGTAAAAATCCGAGGCCAAATAGATGAAGAATATGTGAGAAAAAAATATGCGAGAGAAAAAATCTGCAATGCAAACAAATCTGCAACACAAAAAAAATTTGCATTACCAAATTTAACATATTTTTTCACTCACAGAAAAAACATAACATTTTCTTAACTATTGCATGACTTTTTTTTTTCTCTCATCCATTTAATTTTGAAATTTTATTTCAATTTTTTACTTATTATGATCAAAGGGTAAAATCAGATTTAATAAAAATTGACCAGCTTTCCACAATTAAATGTTGGGTTACATAGTTATTACTATAAATAAGTAAATTAAATACGTAATTTTGCTAAGAAACAATTGCCATCACGATCCTTAAAAGTAAATACTTTAATTATATCTACCATAATGCAATTATTTCATTATTTTATATAGTAGATGATTAAAAAAAACTTTCCTAACTTTTTGAACATCTGCAAAATAAGCCCTTCAATTTATTCCGAGCGTACAAAAACGTAAACCCTAAAGCCATTTTCAATCTCTGTGGGATTTATGATTTGCTCACAGTCAAGAAGCTTCACCGCTTAGAGAGAGAAGAAACCCTGCAAATCTTAATCTCCACCTGCTAAAGATGAGTAATTGGAAGACTCTTCTTCTACGCATCGGCGAAAAGGGTCCGGAATACGGAACTTCTTCCGACTACAAAGACCATATTGTCAGTACCCTCTCTATTCATTCTCACTCTTAAACCCTAATTTTCCCTCAAGCACTATCAACATACTGCGACACTCAACTTTTCCGTTTGGTGTATTGATATGTGCAGGAGACTTGTTTTGGTGTAATTAGGAGAGAAACCGAGCGTTCTGGGGATCAAGTTTTGCCTGTGAGTTGACATTCTCTTGGAATAATTTGCGTTCCTTGTTCTATTTTATTGGAATCGTTATGTTTTGCACAGTTTATATAGTATCCACATTGTCATTCCAATAATGTGGTTAGTCGTTAGCATTCATGTATAGATGTATCTTTGTTGATACTGTTTCATGTCCACATTCTAAGGTTTCTCACTATTCTTAGTTATTGTTGTTTTCATCTTAACAGTTTCTACTTCAGTGTGCTGAACAATTGCCTCATAAGATTCCCTTGTATGGGACTTTGGTAAGTCTCTTATGAACTGATTTACCTGGTTTATAAAAATCCGTACTTTATCTTTTATCGGT
This sequence comes from Iberis pinnata, assembly GCA_900406425.1. Taxonomy (NCBI): domain Eukaryota; kingdom Viridiplantae; phylum Streptophyta; class Magnoliopsida; order Brassicales; family Brassicaceae; genus Iberis; species Iberis pinnata. The sequence continues at coordinate 2,065 of OVBE01018018.1, forward strand.
TATTGTTTGATGTTGGGCATACATCTAGATGTGTTCCATGTAGATTTTGGTTGAGTCTTACATAATACATATGATGTGTTCTAGGTCAAAGAAGATAACATAAAGATAACTAGAAAAAATCACTTCCATAAGGTGGATCATATTATGTCATATATTACATATTGTAGGAATACTTATTTATAGTACCAGCGGTATTACATGGTGATTTCTGACTGAGGACAGAGTAAAATTTCCTATTTCTCAATTCATAGTAATGAATTAAATGCTCAAACACTCTGTATATTTACATTATTGAAGATTGCTAGATAATAGGTATCTGTATATGTGTATGCATAAACGCATACATTGGCATTTTGGTTTCGGGTTAAGAATTTGAATCTCAGCTTATCTGAGATATCTTGTTCCCTGTATATAATTTGATACACATACTTCAAAATTTGATGGCTTTCTTTGCACATTTCTCAGATTGGTTTGTTGAACTTGGAGAATGAAGACTTTGTTCGGAAGATAGTTGAAAATGTCCAAGCTGATTTCCAGGTGAAAAATTTTGTACATCGATGGCCAAGAAACTTTTAATGACAATAGCTAAATTTATAGGATAAGTTTTGTCAGTTTCTTTTGTTTGTAACGCCAATGCTTATACTGGGTTAAACATTTCAGGTTGCTTTAGATGCTGGCAACTGCAACAGTATCCGTATATTGCTACGCTTTATGACTTCCCTGGTATTGTTCTTACCCTTTTTTAATGGTTTTGTTGATTTGGTATATCAGTTCATATTTTCTATTACAATAAATGGGCCTGAATAGTAAAACTGTGAAACATATATGAATATGCAGTATTCATACAGATTTTGAGATGTTTTTTTGTCTATTTTACTTACAAATTCTATTTGGATTCTTTAGTTGTGCAGCAAGGTTATTCAACCTGCTTCTTTGATTGTTGTGTTTGAAACTTTGTTATCATCTGCTGCCACCACTGTGGATGAAGAGAAAGGAAATCCGTCATGGCAGGCACAAGCTGACTTTTATGTTACATGCATCTTGTCCAGCCTCCCATGGGGAGGAGCAGAACTTGCGGAGGTACTGCTCTTGGATTAAAGACATTTGAAAATGTGTCTTAAAAATATATGCACTGAAGGTTATTGGAATGTAGGATCATGTGCTTCCAATTATATTATAATATCGTCCGTGTTGGATGTGCAACAAACTTTCGTTGTTTGCTTATATATGTATTGCTATAAACAAATATGTTATCTCTCTGGCTTGCAGCAAGTCCCTGATGAGATTGAAAGAGTGTTAGCTGGGATACAAGCTTATTTGAGCATCAGAAAGCATTCTTCCGCTTCTGGATTAAACATTTTTCAGAACAGTGAACCTGAAAACAGTCTTGCAGAGAAGGTATGATTTTAGTTTTCATTCTTAAAGCTAGTGTTTCTGCGTTGTGTTAGCTGCCCAGTTTGATCTATGTGAGCTTTTGTTCTCCACCTTTCTGTATTTGTCTGTGATAGCAGTTCGTTTAATTCTTTATTATGCTGTAGTACCTTTTAGGTTACCTTGTTCGTCTTTCTCATTTGTGGTATCTTCAGGATTTCGTGGAGGATCTATGGAGCAGAATACAGACCCTGGCTTCCAATGGATGGAAACTTGATAGTGGTATGCACCTTACGAGCTAATCACTTCATAACTGTTAGTTTTATATAATAATTTGATGGCAATAAACTGCATGTTTGATATACTAGTCCCTAGGCCTCATCTCTCATTCGAAGCTAAGCTTGTTTCTGGAAAGTTTCATGAGCTACGCCCCATTAAATGTATGGAACCACCGAATCCACCTTCTGATTTTTCGAGAGCATACAGTGGCAAGCAAAAGTATGATGCCTTGATGAGATATCCCCAGAGGATTCGCAGATTGAATATATTCCCAGTTAATAAAATGGAGGTGAAATTCTGCTTTGTGGTTTCAGTGTTCATCTTGATAGGATATTTACTATGTTGATGGAATTTGTTACATGTTAACATTTGAGTCATCAACACTGTTTTTCATAATCTATTATATTTGTATATTTATATATGGGTTTATGGTGTTCGTTCAACGTTCATATTATTATCTTTTTGTCCCCCCTTTCTGATTCAATAATTATTAATTTCGCAGGATGTACAACCAATTGACCGCTTTGTTGTGGAGGAGTATCTGCTGGATGTGCTTCTCTTTTTAAATGGATGGTTTGTATTTTCACAAAACTTGAGTGCTTTTGACGTTTTTATGTTCCACACTTTAATGGTTCTAAAATCACCTAGCTCATACTTGTATATTATTCTACATCTTAGCTTATGCAGAGTTTTTTTTTTATCTGGCCTCCTTTAAAATTTTGTTAGCGTTCTTATATTCTTTGTTATTTTGTTTAACTAAATATTTTTTCGCAAAGCTAGCCGGAAGGAGTGCGCTTCATACATGGCTAATCTCCCCGTTCCTTTCCGGTATGAGTATCTCATGGCAGAGACATTATTTTCTCAGGTGAAGCTCTGTTGTTTTAAATTATTAAAACCATCATATAAGAAAGCATAATTTTTAGTCTTGCTAGCAGATTATACCAATTTCTCCAGAAAAGGTTTTCTTAAAGCTTTGATTTTATATATAACAATGGAATATATTGCTTCTCAGATACTGCTGCTACCTCGACCACCATTCAAGACACTTTATTATACACTTGTGATTATGGATCTTTGTAAGGTAGCAACTAAGAATCCCTCTTATCATTTGATTGTTTTCATATTCCGGGTGTCAATTATTTATTCTGCCTGATTCCAAATATTCAATCTTTTAGGCTCTTCCGGGTGCCTTTCCTGCTGTTGTTGCTGGCGCTGTACGTGCACTCTTTGAGAAAATTTCGGACTTAGACATGGAATCCAGGACACGCCTTATCCACTGGTTTTCTCACCACTTGTAAGTATATAGTCTTAGTTTTCTTATCTCTTGATGTTTGTGATCCGAAAAGGTGCTTTAGTGTAGATTTTTTTTGTGGGTTATGATCTATACATGATGAAAAATTAATTAGATTATCAGCTTTCCTTAGTTAAATTGATGATTGAATTATTGAAACATGAAATATGCATGATACTATGTAGTCGACATAATCTTGAGGGACAATTCTTTTATCAAGTTCAGAGGGTTGGGGTGTTATTATTCTGTTTACGTGATACTATGTAGTGTTTGAGTCTTCGTTAGCTATTTATTGAGAAATCTGTTATTGATCGCGTGAAGTTGATTATGTATCTCATTCTGTTTTTCACTTTCCATGTGGATACCTTCCGTGCTTAACAGATCCAACTTCCAGTTCATCTGGCCATGGGAAGAGTGGGCTTATGTTTTGGACCTTCCTAAATGGGCTCCTAAGCGTATATTTGTACAGGAAGTTTTGCAAAGAGAAGTACGCTTGTCTTACTGGGATAAAATAAAGCAGGTAACAGATCACCTGGCTACACAAGATTTTGTTAAATTTGACTTTTGATGTGAATTGACTTGACTTGTGTGTATAACAGAGCATTGAGAATGCAAGTGCCCTAGAAGAATTGCTTCCCGCAAAGGCTAGTCCAAGTTATATTTATTCCTTGGAAGATGGTAAAGAGAAAACAGAAGAACATAAATTGTCAGCCGAATTGAACAAGAAGGTCAAGGACAAACAAACTGCACGTGACATGATCTCATGGATTGAGGAAATGATATATCCAGTTCATGGTTTTGAAGTTACTCTTACAGTAGTTGTACAGAGTTTACTTGAGATTGGATCAAAAAGTTTCACTCATTTAGCCACTGTACTGGAGCGATATGGTCAAGTATTTGCAAGACTTTGTCCTGATAATGATAAGCAGTTGATGTTATTATCTCAAGTGAGTACGTACTGGAAAAACAATGCACAAATGACGGCAGTTGCAATTGATAGGATGATGGGTTATAGACTAGTATCTAATCAAGCTATTGTTAGATGGGTGTTCTCCTCAGAAAACGTTGATCAGTTTCATGTCTCTGATCAGCCATGGGAGGTCAGTTTCATCTTTGATTCATTCGTTGTGAGAGATTCTTTGTTTACACTCTGATTTTTGTTTCTTTCTCTGCAGATACTTGGCAATGCTCTTAACAAGACTTATAATCGTATCACTGATTTAAGGAAAGAGATATTAAACATTACGAAAAATGTTTTGGTTGCTGAAAAAGCTTCAGCAAACACACGAGTGGAGTTAGAGGCTGCTGAGAGCAAACTTTCTCTTGTGGAGGGTGAGCCAGTTCTTGGTGACAATCCAGCCAAGATGAAGCGTTTAAAGTCAATGGTGGAGAAGGCAGAGGAGGTTGAGTTATCTCATCGGGAATCTCTCCAGGCAAAAGAAGCCCTTCTTACCAGAGCTCTCTCGGAAACCGAGGTATTATATTTAGTTTATGTCCTGTTCCAGAGCAGCCAGATACTAGAAGCTAATTGACTGGTTTGTGCGTAGGCTCTTCTGCTTTTGCTGTTCCAAAGTTTCTTGGCTGTCTTAAAGGAAAAGCTCCCAGATCCAACAAAAGTGAGATCGGTGCAGGATCTAAAATCTATCAATGCGGAAGATGATAAGTCATCTGCAATGGAGGTGGACAGTGAGAATGGGAACCCAAAGAAAAGCTGCGAAGAAGTCGGTGAGAAAGAACAATGGTGCTTATCTACACTTGGTTATCTCACGGCGTTTACAAGGCAATATGCAGACGAGGTAAGGAGTTGTATGAGCTTAATATATAGACGAAAGGACAAACTGACTGGTTTCTCAATGTCTTGTAGATATGGCCTCACATGGAGAAGTTGGAGTCTGAAGTGTTCTCTGGAGAAGATGTTCATCCTCTGTTTCTTCAAGCCATATTTTCTGCACTCCAATTCCCTTCTCAGTAATAATCTTCTCCTTTTATGTCTTTTTTTTTACTATGCGATTCTGACATTTAGAATCATAAAACTTGAAAACAAGCAAGACCATGGTTTAGTTCGTTCTTCAGTGTAATTTAATGTTAGTGTCTTTTGTTTTCAACTCCCAGACAGAAATCAAAAGCAGTTCTATTTATTGAAAGCTTGATTTTCTGATTTTGCATCAACGAAGGGCATATGTAGATGTGGGACAGTAAATGAGAAGCAACTCCTTTTATTTATTTAGGGTCTGTTAATTTAGGAGGTATTATCCATCTTACAAATACACAAATACAATTACAAATACAAGATGATGTTTGTTTAGTTGAAATTGTGTACTTTAACTAAATACTGGATACAAATCTAATATACATCAAAAATAACTAGATATTTTGGATGAGTTTGTATAAAAGGTTGAGATGAATTTAAACTCATACAAAAATTTTAAATGTTTAAAATACCATTATCTTTGCCAAACTAACATGGAAATGCGTTTTTAGTGAAAATGTTGAAATGCATTTTTCTGCCAAAAACGCGAAAACACATTTTTCTGCCAAAAACACATAATTACGTTTTACGGCCAAAATGCGGAAACATGTTTTTCTGCCAAAAACGCGAAAATATGTTCTCGCAGAAAAACGCTGAAACACGTTTTCCCATTAAATACATTGAAACGCATTTTCATACCAAAAACGTGGAAACACATTCTTTCGCCAAAAATGTGGAAATGTCTTTTTCCGCCAAAAACACGAAAACACTTTTTTCCGCCAAAAACGCGGAAACGTTTTTTTCCCGTCAAAGACATGAAAACGCTTTTTTCCTTCAAAAATGCGGAAACACTTTTCCAGTCAAAAACACAGAAACACTTTTTCTTGTCAAAAATACGGAAACGTTTTTCCCCGCAGTGATTTTTTCGTAGTAAATATGATTTATATCGTAATATATTTCATTATCTTAAAATTATATCATTTTAGTAATTTGGTTAATTTAGTAATTAAACGTATCTAGATACTAATTCAAATGCACAAACAAACATAATTGTATCCACATGCAGTATCCAGATACAAAGATCAAAAACAGAAACGAGTATCATCTGGATACAGCATTTGAACAACGTATCTGGATACAATATCCTGAAAAGAAAACAAACAAAGCCTTATTATTGTTATTATTGTTGTTGTCTTAAGGATTATGATTAACATTAAATCAGAAATTTTACAAAGCTCACAAATGCTTAAAGATTCAAGAACAGAAAGCTGGTCCGTGGTTTAAGCTAACAATTAGAGCATGGCATATATATATATATATATAAATCAAACCATTATAAGCATTATTTAGTAGTTGATATAGATAGATTATGAATGAGTATATCATAGTCCAACATTAATTGGCCTAGTTTTAGGGTATTTTTTTTAAAAGATCTATTTTTTTATGTACACAAATGGCAAAAAAAAAAAAAATTGTATTAAACCATCTCCATTAGTTTAAAATTCCATTAGTTTAGAATTCTAAAAATTTTTACCTATTAAAAATAATATCATTTATATTATTTTTATTTTTTACTTATATTTTTAATAAAAATATATTTGAACCAATGAAAATGGCCCATCTGTCAAAAAATCTTTAAAAACCAATTTTTAAATATCTCATTTTAAAACTTTCTCTCTGGATGTTTCTTAATATTTGTTATATTTTATTATTAAGAACTTCTTATGAATCATGAATGGAGGTGTTCTTAGGATATTGAAACAATTGGACCAATTCTGTTTAGGAATAAAAAATCTGATAAACAAAAGCCTAACAACATAGGAAACATGGAAAAATCACAAAAACAAATCAAAAGGATAAAAGCAAGTGTAAAATAATTATTGCATCTCATTTGCTCATTGACGATACCACAACTTTCAAAAGTATCGCTAAAAGATATTGTCCTCACTCAAAATGGGTAGACTTGAAAAAAAAAGAAAATTTTACTTTTCGATAGTAAACCTTGCTCTTTTTAAAATCGGCAAACTTACTGCTACAACTCTTTCTGAATTTGTTAACACCAATTAGTCTAATTCAATGTACTGAATTTAACGTTATATTAGTGCTTTTTCTTGATCGAGTCTTATGAACTATAACAATAAGCTAAAGAGTAGACTTCGAATTTTGTTAAATAACAAGATTCAGCAAAGGTCTGGGGATAAACAAAAGACCACTACTTCACATGTCCAAAAAGAAGTTTAAACTAATAACAACTTCATCCTCCACGCATATGGGCACCAAGTTCACCAAACTGATCATCGGCTTCTACAGTATTATCAGAGAGACGTACTGCATCAAGCTTCTGCTTCAGGAGATCTATTGCATTCAGTACAAGCTGCGAAGCTTTCACTGCAACAGTGAAAATAAAACTATCATCTTTTGGATGGATTTCAATAAGCCCTGGTTTCCCCATAGCTTCTGCTTTTTTGATCAGTTCGTGTCTATAAAGTAACAGGCTAATCTCTATCGGGAGAAACAACCAAAATCCTCTATGATTTTAAAAAGCTTTAGAAAAGATGTTATTCTTGTCAAAAACTAACACACTAGCAATGCAAATGTCCATAGGTAGCACAAATGAAAAAGGCTACAGAGAAAAAAAAAAAAAAAGAATACCACAACAACATTTAAAGAAAATGCCAACAGCAGAACCATTTCTTCAGAAAGATGATCCTTTGTTTGGGGTAATATCAGAAGACCAAGTGGGCATTAATTCATTGATAGGCAAATAAAGAATAGCAGCTGAAGTCTTGAAAAAAATGGGAAGATACTTAATGGTAAATGAGGGGCCAGAGAGGAGAGAGGAGAGGGTGAAAGAATATGTGAAGAATATTGGCAAAAATACATTTGTTTAGAAAACTATCTTAAGAATAGAACCAACACCTCTAATATAAGACTTAGACAAAAGAAATGGGGTTTTCTAAACTTCAGTTACATTGGTGCCATCAAAAACCAAAACAGAGTACCATGCCAAGATAAACTAATGGGAGCAGCTATTAAGGCAGCAAATCAGGATGTAATGAACTATCTAAGCATGGTGTCTTATAAACTCCAGAACAATGCTTACAACAACATGCCTATGTTCAATCAACAGTCTAGTATTGATTTAACTTGATCGATATTTGAGATTTTAGGTTTAAGAAATAACTCTTCTT
>OVBE01018019.1:0-10165 GCA_900406425.1 Iberis pinnata
TAATTGGAATACAATTGATGTATTAAAATGGAATTTTCCCTATGTAAAAATGTGTTTGTTTTTGTATACGAAGTTAATGTTTCAGCTTCCTCCCCCTTACCTAGCTTTTCCATATCAATTTTTTCAATAAAATTATTATTCACACCAATTTATTTAATTTTTTTTATCAAAAGTTTAAAATTTTAATTTACTTAGTTACTTAAATGAATATTTCCTCTTCATTTTTTTCAACGAAACTTGAATGAAAACATCTCTGAAATTCATAAACATAGTCGTTCAAATGTAACGAATATAGTTGATGCAGTAATTAAATTTAAAAACTGGAAAATATGATAAATTGCAATGGAATACAAAATAAGCTAATTTCAGCTACCTATAATATGTTTAAGAGCATTTAAAACACATCGAACCACATGAATATAATTAGATAATGATATATTAATGCCAAATAAAATACTAAATATTGTAATTTATAATTTAAATTTAAATCTACATTACAATTACTTTAGATTACTTAAATTATAAATTAGTAATACAAAGAAAATGATAAAAAAAAATATAATAATAAATGTATCAAAATAAAATGAAAGAATAAATAAAAAAAAAATGGCATAAAAGTGTGGTGCTGTCATATCTCTTCTTTTAATATATTTAAGATTAGGCTTTCATTATTTAAATTATAACATAAGTGATCTCATCTTAATTTATAAGTTAAAAAAAATCTCATCTTAATAATTTATAGAAGAAACCTTCAATTGTGTTTATTTGCGTCTCAAACGCCAAGAACGGAATATAGTCGAAGCTATAAAAAAATATATATTAAAAAAAGTGATATAAATCTCAAATAATTTAGAGACAAAAAAAAAAACCTCTAATGGTTAGAAAGTGACGATGGTGCTGGAGGAATATCATTGCTTCTGCATTATGGTTACTTTCTGTTGACTGTAGACTTTTTTATTCTTGTTTGTTTTTGTTCTAATATTCCAAAAGAAGATTTATCATTTAAATATATTACTAAAAAATATTTTATATTTTATCAATTCTTATAACTGTTCAAAATAATTAATCAATTAGACGTTATAAAGATATTTATTTGTTATTTGTTTTACAGTATTTGAAGCTTAAAGAATATTAATGTAGTTACCAATGAATTGAACTACCTTTTCTTCTACTAGTCAAAATCTCATTAATCTATTTCACATTAGGTAAAAATATACATTTTGTCAATGTTTTGTCTATTCACAGAGTTTTATTTATTTCTTAAGTGTAATATTACGTATTAAACAAGTGAACGAACCAATTACAGTTAGGCTACAAAGACGTGCTTATAAAAATAATAATTGAGCATCTTTTAAATAAAGATAAGACTAGGTTAATAAGATTAGGTTTAACTTATTCAAAAGTATGTGATAACATGACGTTTGGTAAATTAATTGTTTTAAAAATTTAGTAAATCAAACAAAACAAAACAATAAAATAAATGGATGGTGAAGTCACCGGGACACAAGCACCGTTTGATTTGGTTATAATATTTGTAATAATGGGTCCCACTTTTCTCATTCGTGATCGTGAATGTGATTAGTGAACTAATTTGGCTCTACGCGTATTTTATTCTTTTTAAAACTTTTCTTTTGTCTATAGATAGTAAATTATAATATGCAATCATCGATTATCAAGATCCACATAATTTGAGGTTTGGTGAAAATTGTAACATGTTACGCACAATGAGATGTATCAAACATTGAAAATTAGCTAGATTATTCATTTCGAGGAATACAACAAGTTTTAGAATATGGTCATCGTTGTTACGTATACTCCAAAAATAATGTAGGGTCTCAATCAAATACTAGAACTTTGAGAAGATAGACATATATGTAAGCCATATTAATTGCATTACAAAACTTTTGCCCTTGGCATTGGAGTACATATACATTAATTTAAGATTATCTTTTCATATCATTTAAAGTTTGTATATAATTATTTTGGAAAAAACATTTTTTAAACATGGCACCCACTAACAACTTAAACATTAACACGTTTTTACTAACACTTTAAACATTTATTTTGACATTTTAGCATATTAAACCTTCAACTTCGTTCCCGCCGAAAAAATGCTTACCGGAACAGTAAATCCGGCGATGACGTGACAAAAAATAATATTTTTTAATTAAAAATATTATTTTAATGATTATTATATTATAAAAAATTCAAAAAAATTCAAAAAAGTTTTCAAAAGTTGTAAAAAATATATATATATATATATTTGACAAAATTAATATTTACCTCAATACATTGAATCTTTTAAGTGTCAAATTATGATTCCAACTCATAATTTATGTGGAATATTAACTTCTAGTAGTCTTAGTGAATAAAGATTATGAATTTTTATTCACTAAAATTATGAATTTAATCTTGACATATATACACCCATGACACTAGTATTGTATAACTTTATAATATAGATAACTCTTATAAAAATTTTTTTTACAGCTTTTGAAATTTTTAACAAATTATAATTTTGAATTATTTATAATTTTCTGAATTTATAAATTTTGGAAAAAAAAAATTTATTTTTATTTTTCATAATTTATTTTAGTTTTCTAATATTAGTGGGTGCCACCTTGAAGGTTTAAAAAGTGTTTTACCCTAATTATTTTTGTTCATTTCAAGTTTCTAGTTTAATTACATAGATCATTATTCTGGAATGTCTTTTTTAAATAGTTAAATTAGTTTTATTTTATTATACTTTGGATAAAAGAATAAATTAACAAAAAGTATCTGATTTTCTAACTTATCTATGAAATCTTAAACATCACTTAGAATGAAATATAGGTTTAGCAACACATAAATCACTGAGAGAAACCAATACACAACATTAAATATATTGTTTTCCATTTTTCTTTTTCAACTAAATATTGTTTTCCATATTATAAATAGTTTTCAATCCTTTTCATGATTAATCAAGCCGCTTCATACAATAATACATAAAGATTTTATTGATTTGGGTATTGACATATAAGCAGTTTTTTTCAATATTTGAAACTCTAATCAAACTATAAAATTGTAACATATAATTAATTTTAAATTTAATTTGGTATTTTTTGAGCCATTAAAAAGATAAATTTATGCTTATTTGTAACTCATATAAAAATTTTGAACTGAAAATTAACCAAAACTCATTTTTGTGTTAATTGTTGATCTTTTTCACCATTAAATTTTCAAATAATTTTTATTTCTCCACCTATTACTTTGACAATTATCTCTTGAATAAATATTATGTATATATTGGTCAGTATTTAAACCAATCATAAACTTTTTATGAGAAAATTTATCGATGTAATATTCAATTTAAAGGATTCTGGTGGTAAAGGGTTCACAGCTGTAAGTTTCGCCACATGGGTTCGAATCCTGGCCACGATCAATTATCCATCCCTGCATAATTAAAATCAACGACATGTTTTTGTTCATTTGCATGTGACTCGTGACTTAAACCAACAATGACAAAAACAATTTATGGTCGCTGGTTTTTACAGTGATCAGTCGCTGCGCCACCCATACGAACTTTGCGCCAGAATTATAAAATAACACAAAATATTATATATAATAAATTTAAAAAATTAAAATATTAAAATAAATTTTCAAAATTAAAATATAATTCTATTCAAAAATAGATAAAATAATAAAATTAAAATACAGTGAAAAGTTAAATAAATTCAAATATCAAAATAAAATATACAAATATTACAAATTAATTAAGCAACGAAAATTATAAACAAATAGATACAAAATTAATAATTTTTTATTGTTAAACTTGATTATGTATAGTCTATATAAAAATCAGTTAGATATTTTTGTACAAATATAGTTTTACTATATAATTTTACAATAAAAAAATATATAGCAAATAGTTGCAACGAAAGTAAAACGAATAACATAGCGAATAATTAAACGTAAAAATGATTTTTTTTACCAAGAATGCGAAAACTTGTTTTCGTGCAAAAAAAACGTCGAAACTTGTTTTTCCGCCAAAAGAGATTGCAATTTTGCAGTTTTTTAGTTTTTGGTAGGAAAACAAGTTTACGTGTTTTTCTGAAAAATATATTTCCATGTTATTAATGGAAACTAATTTTCCCGTTGTTGACTGGAAAACAAGTTTCCACGTTTTTGACTGAAAAGCGTCTCGGCGTTTTTGGCAAGAATATGCATTTTTGGAACAAAAACATGTTTTTCGCTTTTAGTGATATTTCCGTGTTTTCGACATAAAAAACTTACATGTTTTTGGTGGAAAAAGTTTCCTCTTTATTAGAGACAACAAAACGAACAACATAACAATATATTGTAGTGACCTGTTAATGTGATAGCCAAACGAAGAATACAACAATATATCACAGCGAAAATGTCTCAGCGACTGCGGGAAATAACCAACATAAAGTGTTGTTGTCGTTAGAGACTAATAAAAGAACATGTTCTTTCTCAAAACTTGATACATAAGCATTTTGTGATAAGAATATGCCACATGAGAAACTTTTAAATTTTATAGAAACCATATCAAAATATAAAATTAATACATTTCATTACATTCAAATAAAAATTTTCCAGTCAATAAAATCAAGACAATTTATGAATTCGACCCATGAAAGCCTTCAGTGTAGTTCCAACCCGTTTATTCCTTATTTTTCTCTTTACTTTTGGTTCAATTTGTTTGTTTTCTCCGTTTGTCCTATGTGACATTCACTTATAGAGGAAAAAAATTCATATGTACGCTGCTTGATTTTTTCTTCTTAGGACATCTCCAATAGTTAGCTTCGTCTTTTGCTTCAAAAATGCACTTTTTTCAAAGTGAAATAACAATTTTTCCAAAAGTTTGCTTCATATTTTTTTAATATTATCAAAATATTATATTTTTATTTACTACTAATTGTTAATTACACCTTTTTCTGTTAATTTAGTAATTTTATCCAATCTTTTTTATTTTAGCAATAGTTCAAGAGAATCTTGATTGAACAAAAATTATACATTAACGTAGAAATAAGATTATAGTACGTAACATAATAGATAAACAACAAAAACAATATATTTTACGCTGATGCACTAGACATATATTTTTTCTACAAATGATCAACTAATGCATTCCAAAGTGAGAAATGAGCTTCTTTATCTTTAATGTTTCTACATCGAGCAATGAATTTTTGGAATCGAGTACTTTAATTCTCTTCTATCTCAATCTCCAGAGGTGGAACTTCTCTACAGACTTCAATTGGAGCATCAAGATCACACTCATCTTCGATTATCATGTTATGTATATCATGTATCACATCGTTTTCCAAAAGCGAACTGACCTTTTCGCAATTGCAAAACATGATTAAAGAACTTCAAATGCATGTTCCACATCTTTCCTACATGATTCTTGTTGTGTAGAATTTTTTTTTTTTGGACCCATTGGTTCATAAATAGTTTGCACTATAGTAGACCATTTTGGATATATGACCAAATAACAACCCATATTGTTTTCTTTTTCCTGAATAACATAATGAGCAGGAGGAGCAATACCTTGAGCGAGATTGTAGAAAATATGTGTAGACTCCAATACATTAATATCATTATTGGTCCCTAGCATTATGAAATGTGCATGACATATCAAAAGATCATAATCTACCACACCTTCAAGAATTATTTTTGGTGAACCACTTCGACCTGCATATTGTCCAGTCCATCCACTAGGACAATTTTTCCACTTCCAGTGCATGCAATCTAAGCTACCTAACATTCCTAAGGAGCATCTTTTTTCACCAATGTAAAGAAGTCTTGAAACATTAGCATGTGTTGGTGAACGTAAGTATTGCTCAGAGAAAAAAAATTCCACCGTAGCTAGAAAAAAATCTCTTCCTTTCTCAAGCGTTTCCAGTCTGAATCCGTTGAGAGCACAGTCTTGAGCTTTGGTGCACCATCTATTCTTGTGATGACAACACCATTCCAGACACCTAGTGAAGGCACAGTGGGCCAAAATCCACCAGGTTCAAAATGAATACATCTTTTTGGAGCTACCGAGGGTTGAAAGGATCCTTGGTGGTTCGACATCTCAAGGAGATAAAAATGATTTATTCTCCAGACTTACTATTTCTAGTAGAAACTAAAAATGAACATAATGTTGTAAGGAGGTTATTCTAATGTAAAGTGTGTATTGGGTTGGGTGGGGTATTTCTTTATTCTAGTCTTCTTCTATTTCAGTTGTATTTCACTATCTAAGTCCCAGATTAATGGAATGCACTATTAGTAAAGATGGTTTCTCCTTTTATTGCTCTTTTTCTATGGAAACCCCAATCGTAATCTCATAAATATTTTATGGGAAAGGTTGCAACGAATCAGTCTATCTCGTACTGGCCTTAGGTTCTTATGCGGAGATTTCAACGAAATTCTCAATGCAAATGAAAAGCAAGGTGGTAGAAATCGAACAACAACCTCCTTACAAGATTTTCGAACTTGTGTCGATGTCTTCGGTATCTCAAATATACCATTCACATGTAATAACATGACATGGTTGGGTAAAAGGCGTTCATACATGTTGAATCATGGCTTGACAGAGCGATGGCCAACAAAGAGTGGAAATCTACTTTCCCTGCCTCTGAAACTAAATATCTTGAGTTAATTGAATCTGACCATCGTCTAGCCATAGTCTTCATGCGTACTGTAACAGATTATCATCGCCGACCTTTCATTTTTGACAAGAGACTTTGCTATAACCCATGAATAGAAGAGGCTGTTAAATATGGTTGGTTCTCCATTGGCTCTAATTCTCTTCCTGCCTGTATACGACAATGCAGACATCAAATCTCTTTATGGAAACGCTCTCAGCAATTGAACTCTGTTACCAACATTAACCGATTGAAGTCAACCATAGAAGAAGGATTATTGAGTCCTAATATTGATTATTTAGAGATACTATATCTCCGTTAGGAATTATGTAATGAGTATTATCAGGAAGAATTTTATTGGAAACAAAAATCACGTGCTAGAAATCGTCTCTTAAGTCTTCGAACTTCATATGGTAATATAATATACGGTAATCAAGAAATCTCTGTTGAAAATAAATATTATTTCCAGCACTTATTCGAAACAAGCAATCCATCCGAGTAAGAGGAATTGACCTACATTGTTCAACCAGTTGTATCTCCGTCTATGAATGAAGCTTTACTTGCGGACGTCATTGTTGACGAAATTAAACATGATGTTTTCAATATCATAAGCACTAGGGAACCTGTTCCAGATGTCTTTAGAGCCTTTTTTCAAGAAATATTGGTCGATTGTTGCTCTAGCCATTATCACCACTGTTCGAGAATTTTTCAATCATGGTATTATGCCTTATGGTATGACTCACACTAATATCTGCTTGATACCAAAATCTTCTTAGCCTTTAAAATTATTTCCAAGATCACCGTTTCCCATCTAAATCTGATCTTGGATTCATTAATATCCAAAAATCAGGCTGCTTACAC
Source organism: Iberis pinnata (assembly GCA_900406425.1). Taxonomy (NCBI): domain Eukaryota; kingdom Viridiplantae; phylum Streptophyta; class Magnoliopsida; order Brassicales; family Brassicaceae; genus Iberis; species Iberis pinnata. Next base: position 7,494 of record OVBE01018019.1, read on the forward strand.
ACCCTGAAGCTACATTACTAATAACATTTTTCTTTCACATGAAGTCTTTCATGCTCTTAAATCACAAAGGAAGTGTGCAAATGATTACATGGCGGTCAAGACTGACATCACCAAAGCTTAGATCACTTAGAGTGAAAATTTTTAGAAACGGTTCTAAAGCTCAAAGGGTTTCATGAACGTTAGATCTCTCGGATAATGACTTGCGTGTGTTCAGTGTCATATTCTGTCTTGATCAATGGCAATCCCCATTCAAATCTTGTCCATCCCGAAGTCTTCGACAAGGCCATCTACTGTCCCTGTACTTGTACATCATAGTTGGTGGTGTGCTTAGCCCTCTTTTCACGCAAAGCCAACACAACAAATCACTTCAATGTCTGCGAATATCGTCCGAGGACCACATATTTCACATTTATTATTCGTTGACGACTCTCTATTCTTTGTTCAGGTAGATCAACAAAGCAGTCACAAGCTACTTTAAATCTTACAAATGTATGAGAACTGGTCAGGACAGAAATTTAATCTACAAAAATCAACGATTACATTTGGTTCAAATGTTTATGCTCATTCTTGGCAACCCATTCAACACATTATACAAATACCACATACTGGTGGATGTGGGAAATATCTGGGTTTACAAGAACAGTTTGGTAGAAATAAAAAGGCTATGTTCTCTTACATTCAAACACGGGTCAATAATAAAATTAACGGGTGGCAAACGAAATTCTTATCATAGGCAGGGAAAGAAGTTTTAATTAAGAGTATTGGCCTTTCTATGACTATTTCTCAATGAATTGGTTCAAACTACCAACCACGTTATGTCAGGACATCAATACTCTACTCTCCTAGTTCTGGTGGGGATCAACAAAAGATCTGCAGAAGATGGCATGGTTTTCTTGGTCAAAACTTGCTCAATCAAAATTTCATGGAGGTTTTGGATTTCGTGATTTACACTGGTTCAATCAAGCTCTATTAGCGGGTCAATGCTAGAAACTATTAATGCGTCCTCAGTCATTACCCTTCAAGGTGCTTAAACACCGCTGTTTTAGATAACAAAGTCTTTTATATGCAGGTTCAAATTCTCAATCCTCTTATGGATGCCAACCACTACTCTTTGGTCGTGCCTTGCTCTAGTCAAAACTGTTTAAACGGATTGGAAATGGTCAAGACACCTGGCTTTCAGAAAACAATTGGCTCTTTGTACAGCCAACACGAAGTCCTTCCTTTTCTATTAACACGCCAAATAATCTCCAAGTGAATTCCTTAATCGATCATGATACTAACACATGGAGTGATGAAGCTCTACAAAGATACGTCTCTCCAGAAGAACACCACTTAACTCGTAAGATATTCTTCCTCCTTTTGATCAACAAGATTCTTATATTTGGAGGTTTACAAGCCATAGCAATTACATTGTCAAGAGTGGTTATCATCTGTCAATAACAACTACATCAAATGATACTCATGATAGTAATTCATTTTTTTTTTTGTCATCTACTCATGATAGTAATTCAAATCAGTCAATAGTCCTCATAAATGGCTTACATGGTGAGAGAACTTGAAAGTCTTATTTACCACCAAAACTAAAGCATTTTATTGGGCGGATAGGTTCGTACTCACTCCATGTTGCAGAAAATATTCGTAGGATACATATCCCTTCAACCCCTGTTTGTTATCGTTGTTGCACACTTTCCGAAGTTGTTGATCATATTTTTTTTTAATGCACTTATGCTAAGCTTTTTGGAGGCTTTCTGGTCTTACATTACCGTGGATTGGTTTATTTGACATTACTCTTGATGTCAAACTTATTTAGTTGCTAGATAACCTTTCAAATCCACAGTTAGAACACTATACGAGAATGTTACTCTTTTGAATACACTGGCGACTATGGAATATCTGAAACGAGCTTGTTTTCTCCAATAAAGATACCATGATTCCTCCACTCTATCATATGCGACTATAGATGCCACAACATGGATAAATTCCCAAGTCTACAGTCCTCCAAGTGCACCTACATCACACGGTTGTTCTCGATGGCTACCCCTTCACAAGGATGGGTCAAGTGCTACTAGATGCTAGTCATAAAATTGGAAATGTAAATTTTGGTATGGGTTGGATTATACGTAACATGACAGGACATGTTTTACATTGCGGTTATGGAAAATTTGAAGGAAGAAGTACGACTGATAAAGCATAATTCAATGCTTTATTGTGGGCTATACAATCAACTTATAGACTTGGATTCCAATTTGTTGATTTTGAAGGAGATTTCCTCATCGTCACACTGACAATCAATGCAATACAAGGAAACACCTAAAATGTGACGGACAAATCCGTCACGAATCCGTCAAGAAACGTGAATCCTTACGGATTCGTGACGGATTATGTCCGTCTGTTCTAATTGGTCAGTAATTGAACATCCGTCACAAATCCGTCAGGAATTTTTCCTGACGGATTCGTGACGGATATTTGGTGACGGATCCGTTAGTCAGGAATTTATCCGTCAGGAATCCCTCAGTAAAAGTCCGTCACTATTCCGTCAAGAATTTTCTGACGGATTCGTGACGGATCAGATACTGACGGATTAATCCGTCAGTATTTGGTATGTTTTTTTTAACAAATAATTTGTTTATTAATTAGTAATTGATTAAATATTGATATAAAATATTAAATTT
>OVBE01018020.1:0-10165 GCA_900406425.1 Iberis pinnata
AGATGTGTGCCGTTCTTATGTGGACTATTAGCGATTTCCCAGCGTATGGGATGCTATATGGATGGAAAACACATGGAAAACTAGCTTGTCCATATTGTACCGACAACATTGATTCTTTCCAACTGAAGAATGGACGGAAAACCCCCAAAGAAGGTCGAAACTCTCTCTAATCCGGCCCCAAATCCTCCAACAAATGACGAATCCAAACTCAAGGTAAGTACATTGCTTCATTTCTAGTGTATATTGAAGTTTTAAACCGATTTAAACGGTTATTATTGGAGATTTTAGGGTTTTAGGGATTTAGGGAAAGTTGATAGATTGTTTTAGATTTTAGAGATATAACTATGGATTGTTCTAGATTTTAAGTTGTTTTAGAAAGTTTTGGAGATTTAGGAATTTTTTAGTGATTTTATGATTTATTAGATATTTTTAGATGTTTTGGGAATTTTTAGTAATTTTATAAAATTTAGGTGTTTTTAGGAATTTTTAGATTTTTTGAAATTTTTAATGATTTTGTGAAATTTTTAAAGATTTTTGGAATTTTTTAGTGATTTTAGGATTTATTAGAGATTTTTAGAGGTTTTGGGAATTTTTAGTAATTTTATAAAATTTAGGTGTTTTTAGGAATTTTTAGATTTTTTGAAATTTTTAATGATTTTGTTAAATTTTTAAAGATTTTAGGAATTTTTTAGAGATTTTAGGATTTATTAGAGATTTTTATAGGAATTTTTAGATTTTTTGAAAATTTTAAAGATTTTGTGAATATTTTAAAGATTATAGGAAATTTATAGTGATTTTTTGAATTTTTTAGACATGTTAGATAAATTTTTATAGATTTTAGGATTTTTTGTGATTTTATGAAATTTATAAAATTTATAAAATTTATAAAATAAACTTATAAAATTTATATATAAAATGTTAAACTAATAATGATTTTGAATGACCGTAATTTTAGAAATTACGGTCATTTCTGATATGATGAAGACCGGAGGATGTTCTCGCAGAACAGGATTCCGGGGGAATCCTCGTCTTCCGGTGTCCCATCCACACCCATTGACCAGATGGGTTATATTACCACTACCGCAGGATCAACAGGGACCGCAGAACGTCCCTAGGATGCCGATCGAGCAGCTACTGCTCCAACCGGGAAGAGACCGGTTGCCGTTCTTGGATCCTTCGTGCCGAGATGGTACGACGTGGTTCCAAGCTTCTGATAACGGGATCTCCAAGTGCATCTTACGGATGATCCACAACCGTCTGAAGCATCCCTACCCGCGGTTCAGAGATATGCCCCAGGAGGATCAGGAGCATTGGTTTTACTGTTTCGCGGTAAGCATCTAAATTTATATTCGTTTGTTAATTTTAGCTTACAAGTAAATGTTATTGACTTTTAATTTGTGTTTTGTGCAGCTTGATTACAATTGGAACCCGGCGATGATGGCTGTCGTCGAGAAGGAGTTCAAGACTAGAGCCGGCAGAGTCTTCAGCAACCACGTGTAATCCTGGAAGGATACGTAGATAAACGAAGGGAAGCAACACTCACAGATGCCCAATGGACTTCTGGACGACTACATTGCGCATTGGGATAAGGGAGGGACGCAATCCTTATCGGTCCAAAACCGAGACAAACGGATGAGCCAGCGTGACGGGAAGAGGATCGCGACGACGAACTCCGGTTCGCGAAGCTCGTTCACACGTCAGAGAGATCTGGTAAGTGTACAATTTGAATACTAAATTTACATTATCATACATCTAATTTAAACATTGTTTTTGTTAAACAGAGACAGAAGATTGGACGTGAGCCGACGCCGATCGAGATGATCGAGGATATCCACACCAACAAGAAGACTAAAGAGATTCAAGATCAAGTAGCTAGGGAGTTGGTAGAGATGGCTAAAAACGTTACGAGGAGGTCCGGTTATCTCAAGCGACACCGGACGATGAAGATCTCGACTTGGAGACCCAGTACAGGGTTGTCGATGAGGTAAGTAAAATTTCAAGTTAATTACATAGTATTTTAATTTTTCAATACTAATTCAATACTTTTTGTTTTGTTTCAGGTGACGAAAAAGTCGAATGGTCATGTCTACGGGTTCAGCAACATGGCTAGCTACTGCTTCCCCGGAGCGGGATCCCGACATCAAAGGGATCCTCTAAGGAATGAAGAAATGAGGAGAAAAGAAGCAGAGTTGGCAGCGGTGAAAGAGCAGTTGGCGGAAATGGCGAGAAGAGATGCGGAGCACGATGCGAATTTGAGGAGAAGAGAAGAGGAGCGGGATGCGAAAATGACACAAATGAGGGAAGATCACCTGAAGATGCAACGGGAGCTGGATGCGAAGATGGATGTGTTTATGGATAGCATGTCGCGCCGGTTCGGGAATACTTGAGACTGTCACGGTCGGTTTGGGGGGTTTTCTATTACATTTTATTTTATGTTTATTTCCCTTAACTGACCATTTATATCCGATGGAAAAAATCTGTCAGGAATCGCGTGATCCTTGTAGTGACACGACACAAACATAATGATTATGAACACACGATAACAAGAATTAATAAAAGCTAAGGTTCTAAGAAAAACAGACTCGACAACAACCTAATCGATAGATTTCAAAGGAAAAAAATAATAATAATAATTGATCAAAACATACACACTAACAATAGTCGATAATAAAAGAGAAGGAACTAAACAACACTAGCGATCAAACAATAAATATTAAAAACAAAAGAAGCAACAGAGATGTGATTAAAGGGATTAGGTTTAAAATACATACAAATCACTTAGCCTTTCGTTCAGAGTTGGCTCTGATACCACATGATGTGATCCTATAAAGTAAAGGTTGGGAATGGAGACACCAAGGAATGCAATGAGATGATCCAATGGGGATGTGATGAATGAAAGTGGCTGGAATTTAAATGATGTGCAGCAGATATGTGTGATTGATAGGAGAATGATGACGTGATGATAATGAACAAATGATTGAAGGACATTTTGATAGATAGAAGATATCCTTGTAAGTTTTTGCTTGAAAGGAAATCGGTTTCAAGGTTGAGAATGATGAATCAATGAGTGTTGAATCTTTTCTGTTGATTACCGTTATTCTTCACTGAAGAGAAAGAAAGAAGGAACCAAGCTATATATGGCTTTGTGGAACCTAGGGTTCAAAAATTAAGGACAACAGAGCGTCCAAAAATAAACAACAAGACTTTTAAATAAAATCATCGAACCATCTAACTTATTTCTAATTCTTAAAATAGCAAAGCGTCCCTTCCTAAATAGGAACCTAAGTGGTGCGCCAATAAATCTAGTGCAGAAGTCGATGTGACTTGCACGTTATTCCCTCTGTAACATCACTTAGACAACCTGACGTATCAATGACCTTGCCTCGTTAAAAACCTTGGCATAGAACCTCCTACCTACCAAAATTTCTGCCAAGAAAAAGAGTACAAGATCATTACCGAGATTACCTAGTAAATGTTACCGGGTTCTTCAATCTTCAAGGATAAGGTGTTGAAAATGTAAGCTTCAGCCTCCTCTTGATGGATCCTTCCAACTATCTCTAGCTCTTTTTCGTTTACTCTTGTCACGATCACATCACTTTGTCCATCCAATCTTTTTTCCCCTGAATTTTGGAACTCCTTAATTTCCCACATGAACTTAGGTTGCTCCTTACCCGACCCTCTCAACTATTCGTTCTCATCATTTTATCCCAAGCGATATAGAACACTAATTTCTTTTTAAATTATACAAAATGATAACAAATCGCGTTTTGGTTTAACCAAATAAATCTTACATTAAAATATCTATTACTTTTAAAATAATGCAAAAATATTTTAAAATAATAAATTAAATAAAATATTTTTAAAATAAAAAACATAATATTTATTTTTTTATTTTAATTGATGTCAAAATATTTTATAATATTATAATATTTAAAATAATAAATTAAATTAAAATATTTTTCATATTAAAAACATATTATTTAATTTTTATCTTATTAATTTTAAAATATTTTATAATATTAAATTTTTTAATAATAAAATAAATTAATATATTTTAATATTAAAAATGGAATATTTGATTTATTATTTTAATTGATTTTAAAATATTTTAACTAAAGTAATATATTAAATGTTTTACAATATTATAATATTTTAAAATAATAAATTAAAATAAATTATTTTAAAATTGAAAACATAATATTTAATTTCTTATTTTAATTGATTTTAAAATATTTTTGTTGTATTAGTTTAAAAGTAATATTAAAAATATTTTAGCGGAAGATTTAATATTAAAAATATTTTAACTTAAGATTTGATGAGTTAAACCAAAACGCGATTTCTTAATAATTTAAATCACAAATTAGTGTTCTAAAGCTTGGGGGTAAAAGGATGAGAATTAATATTTGAGGGGATCGTGTAAGGAGCAATCTAAGTTCTGATAGAAAATTAAAGAGCTCCAAAGTTTAGGGAAAAAAGATTAGATGGACAAAGTTTAGGGGGCGGGTAATGAGCAATCTAAGTTCGTGTGGGAAATTAAGGAGCTCCAAAGTTCATGAAAAAAAAGATTGGATGGACAAATTTGAGGAGAGCTAGTGAAGTCAACCCTTATTAAATTGATAAATATTTTCTGTAATCTACATTCCAAAATTGTGTTATGTAATATCTTTTGCATAAAGAAAATCTACAATTTTAGGTGCATCCGTAAATTTGGAAAGTATAATTTCTTAGCATTGACTGAAAAATAAACTTAAATATATTAACTTTTAAATATGAAGACATGCATGTTTTATCAAACCTATATAAATCTCTCATAAGTCTCAAAAGTTTTATACAAAAAAATGGTTGCATACATAAAAAACAACATGTTTTTGGCTCTTACCATACTTTTACTTTTTGTTTTTTCATCATATGCAAGAGTTAGTATGATGGTTACAAAAGATGAGATCGAATCCATATGCAAAAATCAAGATGAAAGTTCTTCATTTTGTTTTGAGGTTCTAAGATCTATCCCTAAAATTGCAACATTGGATTTTTTTGGTCTTACTAAATTTTTGGTGGATTATGATTCTCGAATCATTTCAGATACATCAAAGCAACTAAAGTCATTTGCAGGCAACATAAGTGATATGTCGACAACTAAATTTTGTTTAGAGTGTTATGAAAATGCTCTTTATGAAATCGATCAGGCTCTCCAGTCTTTGGCAACAAAAGACTACGTTACTATGGCCGTAAATGTCGGGAGTATATCTGACTTTACAAATATATGCAGTGATGAATTGTTAAAAGAGAAGCCAATACCACAATTCTTCATCACCAAAAATACTAATATCGGAAATTTATCTTTTATTAGTTTATATATTCTGCAATGTTACATTATAAAAGATAGTACTAACTGTCCTCATAATTCAAATTAATAATAATAATATCAATATCAATAATAATAGTTATATCAATAATAATTACCCTTATTAAATAAAAAAGGTTCGTTGTCTTTTTTTAAAAAAAAAAGAAGAAGAAAAGTTTGTTGTCTTTTATGCCTTGTTATATCTGTATTTTTATTATCAATGGAAGGGAAAACCATTATATTATTGTAAAAAGAGGAAGAAAATGTTTGTATATCACTAAAACTTGTTTTCCAAGTGGTCATATATACTATAATACACAAAAAACAAACATTCCAATTTTATGTTATTTAAAAATGTGGTAGTGTGGGCCTGATGTTTTAAGATAAAAAGTATAACACCCCAAATCCAGGAGCCCGATCCGTTTTAAAACTTTTAGCAAGAGTCCAATCGTTTTAAAAGAAAAGTCCATGAAAGCCCAAATTGTAAAAGGCTTTTAAAAGAAAAACCCAGGTCACTGGTATATAGGTAAATAGATTATTTTTCCTTCTGCCGTTAAAGAGAAACTAGAGAAGAGAAATACAAAGAAGAGAAATAAAAAGAGAAAGAGATGAATTATCAACATTGAGTGTCTGTTATGTGCTCATCACTTCAATTTTCTGTAGACAATTGATTGGGTAAGGAAAGGAAATCGTTACTTTGTTTATGAAGTTTCTGATTTTTTATATGTTATAATATGAGTTATGACTTTGTAACGATGTATTTGATCAGATTTGGAGAAGTTAGGAGGAGATCTTGTGTTCCTGGATAGATCTTGTTATAAGCTATCCTTCGGTGTAAGATTTGTCATCATCAGATCGTTGATTCCATCGTGGTGAGTTGTTAAAGATGCCTAAAAGTCAATCTGCGTATGTCAGATTCTTGCTAAGCCATAAACTGTTTTTGAATATGGGTTTTGTGAGGCGATTTTTTTTTGCGAACCAGAAGGATTCTTATTGCGATTTTGGTGTTTTTTTAAGAGTTTGTGTCAAGGATTACACCAGTTTAATCGGTTTTGCAATCAGAGTTTTTGATCTAAGCGTAGTGAGTATTTCTTTACACCTAAAGATAGTTTATAATCTGTCAGTTATTTGACTACGTCTAGAAACAATGCTTGAGTAGGGTTATTAATTGAGCCTTTTTATGTTGATCCACCAGGTGTTTGGAGTTGATATTGGTATCGTTGGAAAGTAGTTGTTATAAGCTTTCTAAATCAATCTTAACTTCGTAATTCTAATGTATATTCCATGAGTTATTTGTATTTATTTTCGGCTAAGAAATGCTGGAATCTGTTAAAAACCAGAACCTTAATCGTTATCCAAAATTGTAATTGTAGTTTCGGAATTTCCAAAAGCCAACCTCAGTCTTCTAGTACGTTGTTTTCAGCCAAGTTCAGGTGCGGATAGAGATATGTGGATATATAGTATCATTTTCATGTGTTATGCTTGATGATGCATTGCATACTAGACTTAGATATTATTGTTAGACATATGTTTAATGATCATTGCTTGATAATGAATATTAAATCAACATGACATGATGATAAATTTAATGAATTTATGATGCTATTATGATGAGTATTAGTTTATGTATGATGAATGATGATGATCTTATAAGAAAAGATGTGAATGTGTGTTGGGCTACATGAAGGACGTTTACGTGAAATGTAGTCTATAAATCAGGGCTGACGAGTCAGGAATAGATCCAGAGATTACAAAGAGCTAACCGGACCACATATAGGTACAAAGGTTATAAATAGCTAATTGTACCTCGTAGATGGGTTCAAAGGTTATGAAGAGTTAAGCGAACCTCATATTATTGTGGAATGAATTGAATGTTTTGATTGTTGTGAAAGTTATAACTATTGGATTTTGAGAGTTTGTCTCATAGATTTAGAGAAGAGAATAAGAGATTTGAGTAGCAAGACTTTTGTTATTCGAGAGAATGAGAGTAAAGAGAGTGTTTGAGTATGAGAGAGTGAGGGACTAAGAGTATAGTGAAGAATGAGATTCTTTCTCCCAACTTAATCATTTATTGTAGCTTATTACAACTTATATAGGAGTCTCGGAATTCCCTAAAGAGGTAACAAAATGTTTATAGTAGTAGAAGTTACATAAGAATGCGTAAACGCATAAAGCCTGATTGAAAGCGCGTATACGGATGCTTGGGACCACTTGAAACCACGCGCTTATCCTCCACGTCCAAATCCTTTCCAACGGTCATATTTCGCAATCCATCACTTCTAGAACATTCTTTAGACATTTTGGTTTATGAATACTAAGTTTGAGAGAAAGACCGCTTTATTTGGTCGAGAGTCCTTTTCTCTAAACTTTTACAGATTTCCGCATCATTCGTTAGAACCATGCACATTTCTCTTCGGCCATGGCCTAGTTTTCCCGCATGGTTGACTAAGCCATTTTCTAGATGATGCGCATATGCTCATAACTTGCGATGCACGTTTCCTGGCTCGATTGTCTTGTCTCGTACGGTAATGCTGAAACATGCACTGTTTTGGCCCTGGCTCGATAGCTTGTGTATGGTCGCCGATAACTTCTACATGGTCGCCAATATTTGTCCAATAATGCTGAGACATGCACATTCTTGACCGATGCTCAATTTTCTTCGCATAATCGCCTACAGTTTACGCATGGTGGTCGATATTTAGGCCAAGTCACCCCAATCACATCCTTATGACTTGTCTTGACTCCTTTTACGATTCTTAGCCTTCTGGAATACTTGTTCTCGACTTCTATCAAGTTTTGAACGAGTGATACAAAAACTCAACTTGACCTTCATTTTCTTTATATGAGATCTTCGTATTATCAATAACTTGTATCCTTACAAGTTATTTGTTTGCTAGTATTTAGGTTTGTGTGTGATGCTGATTCTTGTATAAAATGAGAAAGTGTTTTATATTTCAGTGGGAAGAGGTGATCTTTCCACTGAGTGATTAAAATCACTCATCTCCTCTTTATCCCCTTTTACAGGTTAGATCGGGAGTCTTCTCTAGTTGCGCAAGTTCTTCTATCTTCTTGGAGTATTTTTGGATTAGAGATTTGAGGTATTATGCATTTTAAACTTGTTTTATTTAAGTTCATTTCAAAGGTATTTAAAGAAAATTTCATTAAATGATTTATGTTAATGAGTTTTCATGAAAAATTTTGTTTTAATATGAATTTTACAAAGGAAGAAAGGTTATGGTAACAAGGGTGACATGTTGTCTCGTAAATGCAGGAAACAGGTGTAACAAATTGGGTTTTCTAAGCTCATTCTACTCAAAGGATAGTTCATCCAGTGAAGTGAGAAAACTGAATCATTTGAGTAAGTTTTTGTACAAAGCTGAAACTCTACTTTAGCAAAATAGAAGGAGCAAGATGACAAGACCTGCTTCATCTCTCTCTGTATGGCTTTTAAATTCCATAAAGATAATAGTAATAGTAATGTAATCGTCTATCAGTTTTAAATTCCTACGTCTTTTTGACAAAAATAAATAAATATGAACAACTATGTAATCCTGTATGGGCGCCTAAGTAGTGTCTAAGCGGATTATGGGGTGTTTAGAGCCCGATTTTTTTTGAAACCACAAAAACAGCTGCACATAGTAAAATAACTATAGTTATCGACCATCGAGCGCCTAAACAGACGTCTAGAGTATATTTTAGAAACATGGTTTTAATTAATGTTTAGATAAGTTTATTAATAACTAAACTTGAGGTTCATATAAAATTTAAGCGATGTTAGTGGCCTAGTGGGAGTTGAGTTTATATAGATTGTTATAATTTTTTTATTTCACTGGTTGAGGAATTTTTACATTCTTAGTGAAACCTATTGTTATTGGTATGGCAGTGACATTCTTACAAAAATATGTTGCTATTGGCTTGATGATTTTTAAAGTTTGATCAAAATTAATTTTTATTGAACTTTCTTTTCATTGATTTTATTAATCTATAAAAAGCAAGTGTTATTGAGATATAAATTCATAACAACTTAACATATAATTTTTAGAATAATACGGTTATCCATATTGGATTTTTAAAATTCTTATAATAAGATTTTTGATGAATTTACTATAATACATAAAACTATATGCACATTCTCTACAAACTTACATAACTCTTTACATATTTAACAAATTGTTAAAATATAACATAAAATAATATTAAAAAGTCCAATAGAATTGGTTAAAGGGGCTATAGTTCTACTTCTTGTTGTCTCACCATATGCAAAAGTTAGTATGATGGTTACAAAAGAGGATATCGACTTCATATGCAAAAGAGAAGATGAAAGTCCTTCATTTTATTTTGAGATTCTAAGTTCTATCCCTAAAATTGTAACATTGAATTTTCTTGGTCTTATCAAATTTTTGGTCGATCATCAGTCTCTAAATATTTTAGATATATCAAAGCAACTAAAAAAATTGTTTGCATGCAACATAAGTGATATGACGACAACTAAATTTTGTTTAGAGTGTTATGAAAATGCTCTTTATAAAAATGATGAGGTTCTCAAGTCTTTGGCAGCAAAAAATTACAACACCATTACTTTTAAATTGGAAATATATTTGACTATATGAGTATGTGCAGTGATGAACTGTTAGAAGCCAATACCGCAATTTTTTATCAACGAAAATAATTTTATTCGAAAGTTATCTTCTATTAGTTTATATATTTTCCAATGTTTCATTATATAAAATAGTATATATTATCCTAATCATCCAAATTATTAACAATTAATAATAATAATAATAATAATAATAATAATAATAATAATAATAATAATAATAA
>OVBE01018022.1:0-10164 GCA_900406425.1 Iberis pinnata
CTTAAATAAATCAAAAGTTTAGTTTCCCTACTTTTAACCATGGTCGTCTTCTCCAAAATTGCCTTCGTCGGAATCGTATTCGCTCTCGTCGTGTTCTCCTGTATGTTGCGAGGGAATTTGACATATAATCGTAAGAGTTAGATTATTGTTAAGACTGGGTTTAATTTCGGATACGACTGAGTTTTCTATTTTGATGTCACTATGTTATTTGACATAGTAGCTGAGTTATATATCTTATGTTAAAAGGCCTAAAATGTAGAAAAAGCCGGATTTATTTTGCCCTCAGAAACATAGAAAGGGATGTGTTATTCTTACCTCGGAAAAATAGAACATAGAAAGGGCTGAGGTATTCTTCCTTCTGACACATCGAAAGGGCTGAGTTATTCTTACCTCGGAAACATCAAAAGGACTGAGTTATTCTTACCTCGGAAACATCAAAAGGGCAGAGTTATTCTTACCTCGGAAACATCGAAATGGCTGAGTTATTCTTACTTCAATAAGGTAACAAAGGTTGGGTAATTGTCTTTTCAAAATTAGAAACGAAAGCCCATGGGCTCAACGTTTGTATAACCCTATGTAATTTTCATTTTTCTATGATTAGTTGTTTCTTGAGTGATTAGGTTAATTTCGGAAATACTTGCTAGCCTAACAAGAAAACCTCAACGAAAACTCTGGTTCAATTTTTTATATCTTGTTCAACAAAATAATTACATGGCTGGAAATAGTTACTGTATTTATCATCCACTAGCATACTCCAGAGTCCAGATTCTTGCATTTTCCTCGTACTTAGATCTATCCCTGCTGTACAAGTCACCAATCTCTGCCACCAGAGGATCTTCAAGATTGGGATCCGCCAACAACGCAGCAATGGAACCCATAACCTAATATGTCAAGAAACATTGATCAATCAGTAAAGAAACATTGACTAATTACGCTTATACAAACATCCTAAGAAAGTTTTCATACATGGGACATGGTAATGGTAGGAGACCATCGGGTTTGTCTCAACATATCCATGTCGATGGCGCCTTTGCTGTTGATATTTGGATGGTACATCTTAGTCTTGAAAGACACCTACACATAACAAGCAATCGTGAACATGAGCACTCGACCTACAAGATATGAAATTTCAGGCTTATGTATCCGTTAGGCTATAAATGTATTGAAGAAAATGATAGACTAACCGACTGAGAAGTATGAAGGCTGATGACGCTTCCACATTTTTAACTCCAAGTTAATCCCTACAAGCACCATTTGCAATAGAGAGGTTGTGAATATATGGCTAAACAAAACTAGATACAGAAAAATATATAAATAGACCTGGGGGAGAGTGAAATGTCGCGATCTTTTCGAGGAGTCACGAATTTAAATAATAAAAAATAAACCTAAAGAGGGATGAGTTATTCTGACATCGGTAACGTAATAATAGCTGAGTTAAGAGGGATGATTTATTCTGACCTCGGTAACCTAAAAAGGGATGAGTTATATTAGAAACGAAAGCCCATGGGCTCAATGTCTATATAACTAGTGCGCCGGCTCAAAACTGGACCCTAAATTGGTTAAAATAAAGTTACCGCGGGTAGACACTAAAACTATTTCTATTTCATATATAATGACAATTAATTATATTTCTCAAAATCATACAAGATTTGGTGATTCGAGATGTATGTATATATGTTGTCTTACGGTTACTTTAACCCTAACATGTAGATTTGGGAACGAGATCTAACCCATATAAAGTTATTTAGACAATATTAAGGTATTTGTATACACCTATAAATATTTAGGAGGTTAAATACCTTAGTTAATCAAAATTGGTATTATCATATTATTAGTTGTTGATCTTTTTAATCTAATGGTGGATATTCAGTAAGAGTCTTAACTCACTTATAACAACAAACAATAAACCCTCATTATATTAATTTGGGAACGAGATCTAACTCATACAAAGTTATTTAGAGTATACATTATTTAACTTACCCTTACTATTCTGATAATTTTCTCATATAAAAACGTGAGTTAGACTCTTGGTGAGTTATTTAGAGTATACATTTTGACTAAAGTGTTATACACTTAGACTAATTCTGCAAAGCCCTAAACCCTAAAAATGATAAATTCTAATAATAAACCATCCTAAACCTTAAGAACTTTGAATATAAAAATGTAAGGTGTAAGGGTTATTGTTCTATAAGAAAAAATGTATAAAAAAATCCCAAGACAAAACTATGTTTTATAAATAAATTTGTATGTCTAAAAGTTTTTATTCTAAACCAAATTAACTAATTTTCAAATCATAAAACTCTAAAAGTACATTTAAATATTACAAATTTCTTATTGGTCAATCCACAATGGGAAGGATTAATTTTTGTTTTATTATTAGTTGTTGATCTTTTTAATCTAAAGGTGGATATTCAGTAAGAGTCTTAACTCACAATAATCAATAAACAATAAACAATTAACAATAAACCCTAAATGGGTTAAAATAAATTTACCGTGGGTAAACGCGGGTACGATTTTTGATTACGCAACTACGATGTGATATTAAAAGGTCTGAGTTATTCTGACCTCGGTAACGTAATAAGAGCTGAGTTATCCTGACCTCGGAAACCTAAAGAGGGATGAGTTATTCTGACCTCGGAAACATAGTCAAGACTGAGTTATTTTGACCTCGGAAACCTAACCAAGGCTAAGTATTTTTCTTTTCAAAAGTATATTAGAAACGAAAGCCCATGGGCTCAATGTTTTTATAACCGTTTGTATTTTTCATTTTTCTATGATCTCGCGTCTAATATTCTATTACTTCTCTGTCAATAAATCTCCTTTCGAATTCATATTTTTTGGCTANAGGGTTTAAGGTTGGGTTAACTTCTCTTTTTATATTTTTTAGTAAACCCTAAACACTAAAACCTGAGTCTAACTCAAGTTTTTATATGAGAAAATTATCAGAATAGTAAGGGTGTAGGGTTACTTTAGACCTAACATGTAGATTTGGGAACGAGATCTAACTCATATAAAGTTAATCATATAAAATGTACTCTAAATAACTAATCAAGAGTCTAAACCCTAAACCATATACCCTAATGTGTTATACACTTAGACTAATTCTATCTCAATTATAACGTTTTTATTTTATTTTACTCAAAATCATATAATATTTGGTGATTGAATTCTTGTATTTCAAACTAAGTCTAAGAGTATATGAACATATATATTATCTAAGCCATAAAGCTTAAAGTCCTAGACCCTAAAACTATTTCTATTTCATATATAATGACAATAACATTTTTAATTATATTTCTCAAAATCATACAAGATTTGGTGATTCAATCCTTGTACCTAAAACCAAGTGTCAGAGTATATGAATATATAGATTATGTTCTACAAAGCATTAAACCCTTAAAACGATAAATCCTAATAATAAATCATCCTAGACCCTAAGAATTTTGAATATAAAAACGTAAGCGTTACTAATCTATAAGAAAAAATGTATTAAAAAATTCCAATATAAAACTATGTTTTATATATCAATTTTTATGTCTAAATTTTTTTAATTCTAAACCAAATTAACCAATTTTCAAATCATATAACTCTAAAAGTACATTTAAATACTACAAATTTCTTATTGGTCAATCCACAATGGGAAGGATTACTTTTTGTTTAATTATTAGTTGTTGATCTTTTTAATCTAATGGTGGATATTGAGTAAGATTCTTTAACTCACAATAAACAATAAACCCTAAAATCTAAATGGGTTAAAATAAAGTTACCACAGGTAGACGCGGCTACGATGTTTCCTTACGCAACTATGATGTGATATTACATGTTTCAAATATTAAAAGGTCTGAGTTATTTTGACCTCGGAAACCTAAAGAGGGATGAGTTATTCTGACCCCGGAAACATAGTTAAGGCTGAGGTTTCCTCGTGGTTATAATCTTTGTGTTACGACTACGAGTGAGTGGTATTGAAATTTGATTGAATGAATACTGTTTGTGCGCATATTAATAAATGTATGTATCCACTTTAGAAAATCCCAAGTTCTATATGAAATAAAAAACAAATATTACCAATTCCATACAATTGAACTTATATTTTATAACATATTCCCGCGCAATGCGCGGGGGATCATCTAGTTAGACATTAATTTAAAAAATACATACCACACTCTCTGTAGTTATTTTCATACGGATTGGTGTGGCTTAATTCGTTATCAACTTCAAGCTTTTGCTCTTGGAGATTAGTCAATTCAGTTTCAATATCAAAATTAGGATCTCCTTGAATCCTTTGCAAAATAGATATCACAGAATCTATTCTTGTTTTCTAACCTCGACTTCATGTCGATCCTCCAAAACTTCTATTTGAATTTTCATCATCTTCATGATGTTTCTGTACTTCCTCCGAACAATCTTCATAGAATCTTCTTCTACGTATTCGTATTGATCAATCTTCATCCTTGAGTCCATTAATTATAGACAAACTAATTAGAATTTATTTATGGAAAAGTTTTTCGTGTTTAAGTTTTAGATTTCTGATTTTGCAATGAACCTTATATGCTATATATAAGGTTAGATAACAGTTTCGAATCGATACAATTTCTATAGGTGTGTCATTTCATATCCACCGGTCAAATTCCATGAAAATTTCCATTAATATATTTTGAAAATTGTAAAATGTAGTTTCGATATCATATAAAAGGTATATTCCGTTATTCATAATAGTAATAGTTTAGTATTTCTTAGTAAACAATAAACCCTAACCCTAAATGGGTTAAAATAAAGTTACCGTGGGTAGTCGCGGCTACGATGTTTTCTTACGCAGCTATGATGTGATATTACAGATTTCAAATATTAAAAGGGCTGAGTTATTCTGACCTAGGTAACGTAATAAGGGCTGAGTTATTCTGACATTGATAACCTAAAGAGGGATGAGTTATTCTTACCTTAGAAACATAGTTAAGACTAAGTTATTCTGACCTCGGAAACATAACCAAGGCTGAGTATTTGTCTATTCAAAAGTATATTAGAAACGAAAGCCCATGGGCTCAATGTTTATATAACCGTTTCTCACTTTATTTGCTCACAACTTCTCAATCTCTCTCTCTCAATTACTAGGGTTCTCTTCTTTTCCCCTTTCGATTTCGATATTCCTCACAAACAATACGTATGCAAGAATGCATTGGACTGGAGGTGGAAACTAGAGGTGGTCATTCAACAACAAGTTAAAGTTAACGAATGCATTAAACATTATTGGACGCGGGAACTAAAGTTGGTCACTCAAAAACAAATTAAAGCAATCAAAGAATGCATTGGACAGCTGATGCGAAAACTAAATTTGGTCTAATATTCTATTACATCTCAGTCAATAAATCTCCTTTCGAATTCATATTTTTTGGCTATGATGGCAGACAAGTATACGATCATTAGTACTAGTGCGCCGGCTCAAAACCGGACCGAAAACATTATTGATCATCTGTCGAATGTTAGTTAGTAAACCCTAAACCATAATTCATTGACGAATGTGAATTATATAAAGGGAAATGTGTTAATACATAATTAAACCCTTTTTCAATCCAGAGTGTCTTAATACATAATTCCAGATGTATGTATATATGTTGTTTTACGGTTACTTTAAACCTAACATGTAGATTTGGGAACGAGATCAAACTCGTATAAAGTTAATTATATGAAATGAGAAAATTATCAGAATAGTAAGGGTTTAGGGTTTAGGGTTGGGTTAACTTTTCTTTTTATATTTGTTAGTAAACCCTAAACCATAATTCATTGACGAATGTGAATTATATAAAGGGAAATGTGTTAATACATAATTAGACCCTTTTTCAATCCAAAGTGTCTTAATACATAATTCCAGATGTATGTATATATGTTGTTNGATCTAACTCATATAATCGTAGGATCTTCTTCTATGTCTTCGTATTGATCAATCTTCATCCTTGAGTCCATTAATTATAGACAAACTAATTAGAATTTACTTATGGAAAAGTTTTTCGTGTTTAAGTTTTAGGTTTCTGATTTTGCAATGAACCTTATTTGCTATATATAAGGTTAGATAATCAGTTTCGAAACGATACAGTTTCTATAGGTGTGTCGTTTCATATCCACCGGTCAAATTCCATGCCAATTTCCCTTAATATATTTTGAAAATTGTAAAATGTAGTTTCGATATCCTAACATAAATAAATTATTTTAATCATTAATTAAAATAATCATAATAACATTTATTAAAATTATTTTATTCAATATCATATAAAAGGTATATTCCGTTATTCAGAATAGTAAGAGTTTAGTATTTCGTAGTAAACAATAAACCATAAACCCTAAATGGGTTAAAATAAAGTTACCGCGAGTAGTCGCGGCTACGATTTTTTCTTAGCAGCTATGATGTGATATTACAGATTTCAAATATTAAAAGGACTGAGTTATTCTGACCTCGGTAACGTAATAAGGGCTGAGTTTTCCTGACCTCGGAACCATAGTTAAGACTGAGTTATTATGACCTCGTAAACATAACCAATGATGAGTATTTGTCTTTTCAAAAGTATATTAGAAACGAAAGCCCATGGGTTCAATGTTTATATAACTGTTTCTCTCTTTATTTGCTCACAACTTCTGAATCTCTCTCTCAATTACTAGGGTTCTCTTCTTTTCCCCTTTCTCTCATCTTTATCAAAAGCGTTTGCTTTCCATATTCCTCACAAACAGTACGCATGCAATCTATCTCTTTCGATTTTGATATTCCTCACAAACAGAATCCAATGCATTCTTGCAAGAGTATTGTTTGTGAGGAATATCAAAATCAAAAGAGATAGATTGCATGCCTACTGTTTGTAAGGAATATCGAAAGCTAACGCTTTCGATAATGTTATTGTTTACTACGAAATAGTAGTATATAAATGAGTTAAGACTCTTACTTAATATCCACCGTTAGATTAAAAATCCACTTAAAGACCGAGTTTTGTTGTTGCTATACAACTGAGTTATTTCTGTGATTAGGTTAATTTCAGAAATACTTGCTTGCCTAACAAAAAAGTAACTATAAAACCAAAAAACAACTCTTGTTCAATATATTATTTTTTATGACCCGAATAGGGATTCGAGAAGCTAATTACAAGAAAGGGTTGGGAACTAAAACTCCCAACTGCTCCACTTGTACATATCGTCGTCTGCGTCAATACAATCGTCCATATCCGAGTCAGACAACTTGAGTGCATCCCGGCGATGGGAGAATGGTTCATCGCCATTATCAGAACTGGATTCAGATTCCGGTTCGGATGAGTCACCAACATCTGAACCATCTTCGTCTTCTGAATCGTCGGAGGAGTCAGAGGATGATATTTTTTTGTTGGGAGAGCGTATGCGTTCGTCCCCGTCTTCATAAAATTTGTCGTAAAATTCATCGTAGGCCCTGTCAACTGGATCGTTGTTGTTGTCTGAATCGGATTGATCATCATGTTTGGGACGTTTGGAGTCCCTGTCCACATGAACGTCAGTCGCTTTCCTCTTTCTGTTGTTGTTATCCATGATAAACTGCGAATGGGGAAAGAAGAAGAAACCAGTAGAATAATTATGTAGTCGGCAAGGAGAAAGGGAGGAATGGACAATTTAGATGTTTAACATGCAGATAACGAACCTTGTGTTGATAATGGTGGATCAAATGGTAGAAGAAGATATTGATGGAGCAAAGGGTAGGGAATGTTTGAGTTGGTCGGGTGGTTTATATACGTCTATTAATTTAGGACGCGTGCAAAATAAAGGTGTGATTGTTCATGGACGTGGACATGCACGTTTACGAGGCGTCTATTGACTTACATAATTACATATAGTTATTCCGACACTCAAAGGTAGAACGCCATTGTTTTCAAAGAATTATTCGAGACTTACATAATCTTATTTATGGTGGAGTATCGTGCGCCATTGTTTTCAAAGCTTTATTTGAGAACACATAGCTCAGCTGAAGATGATGCCTCGAGTCATTCAATCTGTTATTATCGAATACCGGTTACCGGGTGGTTTATATACATACGGCGAGAAAGTGAAGATGAAGAAGATAGATGGAGAAGTTGATTACCGAAGAAGAATCAGTAAGACTATCTACAATGAAAAAAAATCAACACCTTGTCTCTCAAATTTAACCTTCCACGTCATCATCCACTGAGGATGATGACGTGGAAAATGACATGGCAAAAAGATAAGTCACCCGCAATACCAACACATAATCCAGTCCAAGTTAATCAGCCATCAACTGCAACGTAAGTCAGCCGCAAGGTAAATGCTATTCTAGTAATCAATCTTTCTCAAATTAATCAGTCGTAATATGTTGGGAAACCATAAGTCAGCCCTTGCGTCAACTAAATCAACGGTGACATGAATGTTATTCTAGTAAATAAACTTTCGCTAGTAGGTCAGTCGTAAACACGATGAGTTGAACATTAATCTAGCTCTTGACGGCTGAGCAGAGGTACCTCAGCCGTGTTAACATCCAATAAGTATAACATAGTCAACTGCAATTAATAAGCTTGCGAAACATAACTCAACAATCTCTAAGTATAACTATGCACAATTTTCAACAAGTCATTAGCCGAAGTATAAGTCAGCTGTAACAGAAGTACATAAGTCAGCAGAAAAGAGTAAGTCAGCCGTATTCTCGTATGTCAGCCATTACGTAATTGACTTATGACCGTAAGTCAGCTTTTTTAAAATAAATCAGCCAGTTTTTGTAAGTAATTTGTCACGGTCGGGTGACTTATGCGCGTAAGTCAGCTAATTTCTCTTAACTCAACCAGCTTTTGTAAGTAAGTCGTCACGAGTCGGTGACTTATGCCCGTAAGTCAGCTAATGTCTCTTAACTCAGCGGGTTTCAGTAACTCAGCCGAAATGTAACCATAAGTCGTCTCATTAATACATGTCAGCGAATTCCTACATGGCGAATGACATTCCGGTAAATACGTTTTTTGTCACAACGTAATAGAAGGGTACGATGGGCTTTTAAAAAATGCAAGTAATAAAAAAAAGATTTGTATGGTTCTAATCATTTCTATTAAAATGTATCGTAGTTAAGCTATCTTTTATCTAGTTATAATCCTTTCGTCTATGTCATTCAAAACTAAACAAGTCTACAATAATCTTCTTGGTCTTCTTCCACCTAGAAACTCAATAAAATTTATGGTCAAACAAAAAATAATAATCGTTTGCAAACATTTATNATTGCAAACATTTATGTAGGTTATTTTATCAATTTAGATTCAAACTATTATCTACGGTGGACTCGTAGAAACCTTCTCTACAAAGATTATTGTCATCCTTATTACTAATGTTAGTGTTTCGGCTAATTATGGGTATACAAAGATATTTCTTACTTGCAATGGTAAATTTCATATCTTAGTCATCTTTTCCAAATAAATAACTTTACAACTTCTTTTTATAAAGAAAGCAAAGAAGCCTAACTCGAAAATCGCTTGGATGATAGTATATGGTGTCAATATTACCACAAAATTTAACATTTGAAGCCTAGTGTTTTTTTCCACATTTAAAATTTAATCATATACAATGAGAAAATTATCAGAATAGTAAGGGTTTAGGGTTTAGGGTTGGGTTAACTTCCCTTTTTATATTTTTTAGTAAACCCTAAACCCTAAAACATGATTCTAACTCACGTTTTTATATGAGAAAATTATCAGAATAGTAAGGGTTTAGGGTTACTTTAGACTTAACATGTAGATTTGAGAACGAGATCTAACTCTTATAAAGTTAATCATATACAATGTACTCTAAATAACTAATAAAGAGTCTAAATCCTAAACCATATACCCTAAAGTGTTATACACTTAGACTAATTCTATCTCAATTATAACTTTTTTATATTATTTTACTCAAAATCATATAAGATTTGGTGATTGAATTCCTAAACCCTAAAACTATTTCTATGTCATATATAATGACAATAACATTTTTAATTATATTTCTCAAAATCATACAAGATTTGGTGATTCAGTCTTTGTACCTAAAACCAAGTTTCAGAGTATATGAATATATAGATTATGTTCTACAAAGCCTTAAACTCTTAAAACGATAAATCCTAATAATAAATCATCTTAGACCCTAAGAACTTTGAATATAAAAATCTAAGGGTTAGTGTTCTATAAGAAAAAA
>OVBE01018023.1:0-10163 GCA_900406425.1 Iberis pinnata
TCAATAAGGATAATTCTATCAATAGTTGCAAACTTTGATCTAGAACTAGAGCAACTATATGTGAATACTGCTTTTCTACATGGATCCTTAGATGAAACCATCTATAAGCATCAGCCAGAAGAATTTATTGACCCTAAGAAGAAGAATTATGTCTGGTTGTTGAAGAAATCTCTCTATGGCTTAACAGTCTCCAAGACAGTGGAATCTCAATTTGATCAGTTTATGAAGAGTCAGAATTTTCAGAGAACTTCCTATGATTCATGTGTCTATAAGAAAGGAAATGACATTAGAGATATGGTGTACTTAATAATCTATGTAGAAGACATGTTAGTGGCATCAAAGGATATCAAAGAAATTCATAAGCTCAAGGAAAATCTAAGCAATCAATTTGAGATGAAAGATTTAGGTCCTGCAACTAAAATCCTAGGAATGGTAATCACCAGGGACAGAAAGAAGAACTTATTAAGACTATCTCAAGGGAAATATCTAGACCAAATAGTTAAGATCTTTGGTATGTCAGAAGAAAAGTCTGTTGTTGCACCAGTAAATTCCCAATTTAAATTGAGAAGTTTGAAAGAATCAAAATGGGAGTTAGAAAGTGCTACTATGAAGTCAGTTGCCTATGCTAGTGTTGTATAAAGTCTAATGTATGCCATGATTGGTACACGTTCAGATTTGACTTTTGCTATTTGCTTAGTTAGTAGATTCATCGCAAAGCCATGTAAGTCACACTGGGCAGCTGTTAAATGGATTTAAGATACATAAAAGGATCTACAAGGATCATTTTAACATTTAGCAAACAAGAAGGAGACATCAGTATTATAGGTTATACAGATTCAGATTATGCAGCAGACTTAGATAAACGAAGGTCAGTTACAGGTTATGCATTCAAAGTGGGTGGTAATTTAGTCAGTTGGAAGTCAAGCCTTCAGCATGTAGTGGTTCTGTCCACAACAAATGTTGAATACATGGCTACTAATGAAGCTGCTAAAGAGGGTTTGTGGTTAAAGGGTTTCTTGTCAGAGTTAGGTTTTAATCAAGAAAGGTTCAAACTTTACAGTGATTTACAGATTGCTATTAGCCTAGCTAAAAAAAATGTATACCATGGAAGAACTAAACACATAGAAGTCAAGTTTCATAAAATCAGAGACTTAATCACAAATGGGGAAATGGAAATCCTAAAGTTACATACTACAGAGAACCCATCAGATATGCTTACTAAGTGTTTACCTAGAAAGAGTTTTGAGAAGTGCCTAATGCTTCTCGGGGTGACTTCCTTGTAGATTCAGGTGGAGTTTTGTGGGATGAACTGGTTGGTTTGGTCATCTCTCAAAAGTAAAATTGTGACTCTTAAGGTATTAATAAGTGTTACAAAGGGAAAATCAGCAAGAAGAAATTTGTACTCAGTCTAAAGAATTAAAAGGATAGTGAGCTATGGAGTTACCTTGCAGATCCAGGTTCATAGGGACATCAAAAGGTTTCTTGGTAATGACTGGTACATGCAAGAAGGAAGAAGAAAGTTCAAATCAGCTCAAGAATCTTTAGTCATAGGAAGAGAATCAGGATTCACATTCTGCAGGATGTGAAGAGTGGTTACCTGGAGTTGGTGATCTTATTGGATTATGGTCAATCCTAGTCCCGGCGAGAAGTCAGGCGAAGTATTGCATGGAAATCCTTCACAGAAGATGAAGAGGCTAGAGAGATTTTAGGGTTGAGACATCTTGCGACAAAGGTGGAGATTATGAGAAGTGTTGTCTGTACTGTCTCAAATCTCTTTGGGCTCGAGGTGGGCTGAAAGTATTGTTTGGTCTCATTCCAACATACTTGGGCTTTCTCCATCATGCCCATTTTGCAGGTTGGTTAAATCTGTTGAAAACAAATTTAAAGTGCGGTTGAATCAGTTGTTCGAGATCAAGAGAGTCTTCAAGCTTTTCTCAGGTGTATGTTCTTGGAGCTGGAGTATTCAAGTCAAGAATCAGCTGCCATTAATAAAGATACCAGAGCTATTTTCTATATGCTAGTATTGATTGTAATCTAGTGTAGAAAGGACCTTGTAAATCTCTTCTAAAAGTTCATAGAGGAGGTGTGGCTTCCATAGCCACCGAGATGTACCCATGAGTTAAAAAGGAACTCGTAAATCACATGTGCATAGATCAAGAACAATCAAACAAAGTCGAACAAAGAAATTCACTAAGATCAAGAATCAAACCTTACAATGACGATCGTACTGTCCAATTATTATCGAACACATTCGTTGCTAACTTAACTCGAGTTGCCGCCGAACATCCTTCTAGACGTTACTTTGACGTTAATATGATGTTAACTAATGTTGGCATGATGTCGAAGAAAAAGTTTGACGTTAATAGCCTGCTTTCTTGAAGTATTAATATAATTTGGTTTTAACGTTTCTTTATAGGTATTTTTGCCTATTTTGAAGTGTTTTCTGAGTGGTTTTAGTATTTGTAGTATTTTTTCAGGTGTTTATGGTATTATGATTATATTAGGCAGAGAAAAAGATCAAATAGAAACATTTCTTTCTCTCTCTCATAATACCATTCTAGATATCTGATCTAGTTGAAGTTGCTGGCGAGAAGTTAGAGGGGAAGATATCCTTTCTGCCAGCTTCTAACCAGACCACGTGCTCCGTGTTTTTCCACCGCCAGGGGTGACTCCAGTTTTCCACTAGCGGCACCATCTCGCTATACTTTTCTTCCAGATTCTTCATTGTCTCTCTGGCTTCTACTCTCCGTCAAAGTGGGTTGAAGTCCCTTGCCTTGCTCTCATGATCGGTTCCTTCTCCTCGTTTCTGTTGAGAATTGGTGTCGATGCCTCTCTCTCTCTCTCTCTCTCTCTCTCTTTTCTTTGCGCATTCGGCTACTTTGGTGTCGCAGGCTCCACTTCCTCCATGCTTCTTTGATTTCTTTTTGGTGGTTCCCCAGTCTGATGCGGCGAAATACGTATTGGTCGGAGCTCCACCTCTTGTCTTCTCCAAGCTGGCAGTTTCTTAGCTCCTATGGTTCGACGTCTCTCTCTTGCTCTCCTCGCTGACATCATCTCTCTGCGGTTTGGGTGTACCGTTTAATTGATCCTCGTTAGGCGGTTTGGTAGGTTTTAAAAGTTGTCTCCTCTGTTAGGCACTTGGCTTCGTGGTTGGCTCTTTGTTGGTGGTCCGAAGGTGCTAGGCGCAACAAAACTCGCAAGTTTGAGGAGGCTTTCGCAGTATTCATGGGTGGCCAGTTTTCCAACAACTAGGCGTTTTTGGTGGTGGTCGGATACACTCTTTGTGCGTGGTAGCGATTAGGGTCGAGCTCAAGCTTAACAATTTTCTTTAGGTGGCTTCTTTAGAATGTTCTTTAGGTTTTATTTTGCAAGCTTGGTAAATTTGGGTATGGAGTTTAGTTTATGGTTTTCATGTTTATTCTCACTTGTTAGATTTTTTTTTTGTTGTTGTAGATAATATATTATTATTATATTTGTGTATGTATTTTATAAGGAATCTTCATTTTCCTTTGTGGTGGATCGCGAGAGAGAGAAAATGTGTGAGGATATTGTGGGGAATTAGAGAAGTGTGTATTATTTGTGTTAGATCTTACACATATTTATAATATATTTAAGTTGATGGTCACTACTTGTTATAATACATTTTTCATACAACTTCAATAGCATGGTATGATGAGGGAAATTATAATATATCCCCTTTAATTATCCAAAAACTAATACTAGATTGGGTGTTGCCTCGTTAAAATCTTTTTCATGAAAAAAACTCAATGAGATAAAGTCCATGATGAAAGAAAAACGTACAGTGACGCAATCTCCCCTTCGAGTAGATGTGTCTTATTATCATCATAAATTTTCCTCGTTGGAGTTATATCATTCTTCCCTGATGTAGATATTATGCGTGTTCTTTGTTGCCTCATTAAAAATCTTTTCATGAAAAAACTCAGTAGGATAAAAACCACAATAAGGAAAAAGAGTGCAACCATGAAATATCAATATATTTCTTCTCTTTGTAAGCACATCTTCGAAAGATGCATTCAGGTACTTTGAATATCCTTTTAGAATTTGTAGTATGAAGCTCTTTTTGAGAATGTCATAAGATCTCAGTGTCAACAAATGTGAAAACATATATGATTTACGATCGAGCTTTATGTGGGTCGGATAAATCATCTGCATCTGCAAAACAGACTAGACCGAACGCAGATTTTCTACACTAAAATAGTCCTAAATCAACCGTACCTTGAAGATAACGCAATATGTGCTTTATTTCATTTAAATGTCTGCTCGTAGGTGATAGTAGGATTTTTTAGTCCTAAAGAGATCAATTCCCCATCATTGTAGTATAGATGAGGTGTCAATCCAAATGGGTGTGTACTAACAATCAAGATTGCAATGGATGCTTCTAAAGTCAAGCTAGTATGAAAATGGGGGTTTTTACTAACAGGTCCTAAGTGAAGTGAAACATGCTAGAACTAAAAAGCATAAACATAACAAAATTCATAAAAAGCTAAAAATACTAAAAGGTTAAAACAGAGGAAAAAGCAGAGAAGGTAAGGATGTAATCAAGTGTAAAGCAGTTCCTGAGGACAAAAGGTAATCAACCAGAGATCCGTCCCAATCTACCAAAGCACCTAACATACCTCAAATAACAATGAGCTATCCCTAGACGATAGGTTCATAAGTAACCAAGTCCAATCCCTTGATAAATGGAATCAACCTAAGCAATCACCAGACCTAACTCTCATTAACGGTACACTACCTAGAAGGCATTAAAAACCAACCTACCAAAGCCAAAAATCACCCTAGTCATCCAACCCCTTAGGCTAAGATTCATAACCTAAGAATCTAAGGCATTACGTAAGGATGAGTAATCTCTTAAATCACCATGATCAGGCATTCCATTGAACGCTTTTCGGGCGCTGGGATGCCCAAGATCAGATTTCGATTGGCGTGAAAGAAACCAACATTAAGCACAATGAAACAAAATGGATGTATATTCAAACAAGCTTAGGTCCTAAGGTGAGATCAAGACATCAACCCTAGTCTACCCCATCCTCAGGCTTCAGGAAACTACTCACTACTCATGGAAATGAAAACAGAAAAAACAGAAATCATAATTTCAAAGCTAAACATGATGATCAAAGGTTAAACAGTTGAAGAACAACAAAAACAGTAACAACTCAAACCCAAAAAAGCAAGAACATCAATGGAACAGTAACTAACCCATAAAATGATCAAAGCTTAAAACAAAAGATTAAAATCAAAAACAGAAGATCAATATGCACCAGATAAGCAACAATCTAAAGCTTAGTAGAAAGTAAAAGAAAACAGTAGATTAGCATAAACTTAAAAGATTTTGTGTTTTTACACCAAGAACAACAAAGGAAACAAAAACCTAAGACAAAAACCTGAAAAGGAAACAACAACAAGACCTTTTGTAATATGGAGGCGCTTTATGGCTTTTATAGTATTCAAAGAAAAGCCCTAAATCGAACTAAAGACAAAAACTAATCATTGGCTTGGGTCTTGGGTCAGGTCCATTGTGGATTTGAGTTGGTCGGGTTGGAGCGTGTTTGGCTCGAGCTGAGAAGAATGCTAGATCGATCCGAGCTAGGGTTGCTTGAATGGGATCGATCCAAGTTTTAGCTTGAGATCGATCCAGCCTTTGGATTGATATCGATCTGGGATCGATCCGTGTTGAGGTGAGATCGATCCGGAGCTGAAGTTGAGATCGATCTGGGATTGATCCAGAGGTGAGTGAGGGATCGATATGGGATCGATCCAGAGGTGAGTGTGGGATCGATCCAGAGGTGAGTGTGGAATCGATCTGGGATCGATCCAGACTTGGAGTTGAGATTGATCTGGGATCGATCCAAACTTGGGCTTGGGATCGATCTAGTCTTTGGCTTGAGATCAATCCATGTGTGTCTTGAGATCGATCCAGGTGTGTCTTGATATCGATCCAGTTGTATTCCTGGTCCATTCCACATTTTCTGCTTCTTTTCCTGAATTCTCACAAAACCTTCCTGAAAACTCCTGAGTGTCCTGAAAAATCTCCAAAATGCGTGCATATGCGAATTCTAATGCAAAGTCCTAAAAATCACAAACTTACTGAAAAACTATAAATGTGATGTATGCACGCCTAAGGACCTCAAAATCGATGTTAAATGACTTCTAAGAACCATGAAAATTCAGAGTCATCACTAGGGGACGAACTGTATCTTGTAAGAATATTAGTAGCAAATGCTATATCGAGTGCAATTTGCAAGATACATAAGTCCACCAATAGCGTTCATATAAGTTACTTCAAGACTTAATAGATCCTCGTCATTTTCATAAGGTTGAAATGGATTATAGTTATCGTTAAGTGATCTATTAACCATTGAACTATTCAATAAATTCACTGTATCCATACTATCATTTTAACAGTCTTAAAGTGTAATTTGATTGATGCACAAATATTCTATCTTGGAGTGTTCTATTTGGAGACCTAGACAAAAACTTTATTTTACCAAGATCTTTATAAGACTTCTTGTATCATTTATACTCTTTTAAGTTCCAATAATATTTGGGTCATCAACATATACAACTATGATCACAAATCCATTTGAGGCTGTCTTAATAAATACGAGGGAAAATCGCATTGTTGACATATCCATTTTCCAAAAAATATTCATATAAGCGATTATACTACATGCGCCCATATTTTTTTAATCCATAAAGTGATTGTTGTAATTTGACCGAACAAATTTCTTTATATCCTTTAGTGATATTTTGATTCTTGAATCTTAAATCCTTTAGGAATTTTGATATAAATATTACTATCAAGAGATCCATATAGGTATGCAGTCACTACATTCTTAAGGTATATTTCTAAACTCATAGAAGTTGTATGGCTCATTAAGTACCTGAATGTGATTGCATCCATAACCGGAGAATTCGTTTCTTTATAATATATTAATGGTCTTTGAGAAAACCCTTTGAGCCACAAGTCGTTTTTTATATCTTGTAACTTCGTTTTCTCATATCTTTTTTGCACGAAGATCCATTTACATCCAACTGACATCACACATTTAGGTTCAATAGTAGGTCCAAAGACATCTCTTTTATTAAGAAAGAATAATTCAACTCTCATAGCTATTTTTCATTCTCCAAATGAGGCATTTCTTGGCATTCTGATATGGATGTTAGGTCTCGATTATCATTTTAATTATCCATGTCTTGGGAAACAAAAAAAGAAAAATGTTCTATTAATATCTTTTATCTCATCTTAGCCCATAATTTTCCAACATGAGCATAGTTGATAGAGGTCTCATACTTTTATGTATTATGTTGAACTTCTTGACGAATTTATTTACATGGTTATTCTTCAACCTTTTCATTTATGTCATGTAGACACTTTTATTTATTTTTCTAGGTTTTTTTATTATTCTTAGAGTTCATTGGCATCCCTCTCTTTAACTAAACCTTATGTTCTTTCACTTTGCTCCCATCAGTTTGTCCTTTAGAAACATTAACTCTTAATATGGAATTAGTAGCCAGTATATATAATATCATCACTCTATTTATATATGTGAACACATCTGGTAATTCATTTGCCAAATTTTAAAAATGTACAATTTATCGTAGTTTCATTTCGCGTTGTTTTGTAGGGGGATCAAGATATGTTAAAGAAGGTGTAAACCATGTAATATCTTTTAGATCTTGTTTAAATCTTCCTCCTAACGCTAGATATTCATCTTCATTAAAATGACAATCGGAAAAATGTGCCGTAAAACATATTACTAGTTTTTGGTTCAAGTATCTAATGATACTTAGTGAGCTATACCCTATATATTCCTTTCGGAAATTCTTATATAATATCTCATATTTTAGATGTTTACTTGGAATACCCGAAGACATGTTTTGTCTTTTTCAGGTCTTTTATTCCAAATAACTCATTAAGAGTTTTGATGATCTATCAATCATCTAATTGTTAGTAGTTCTCAAAAACTTAGTATGATATCATTAATTTATTATGGATTAAGCCCTTAGGTTTTTTCTAATGAGGAGAAATTCAAGTATTTCACAGAGTATCAAATATATTTACTCGTTATCGGGTATTTACAAAATCTTGCGTGACACACAAGTCTAGCTTTATACTTAGTAATACCCTTTTGATGTTCGGAACTTTAGTCCAAAATTTTCTCGTTCTTAAAAAGAGTTTAATATAGACTTGGCTACCTTTTTATTTATTGGCCAATAATATTTCTCTATGCTCATCTTTGGAGCGGAGATGCATAATAGTTTCTCTACACTCATCTTTGGAGCGGAGATTCATAATAAGATTTTTATTAATGACATTGTGCACAGTCATTTTACATTGTCGACAAATATTTTGTATTTTTTGTTCCATATTTTTCGTAATGACATGGTTAATTAGAAGCTCTTATTATTCATCATTTTTTATTCAAGTATTTGATTTTATTATTTACCAACTCTACGGCATATTTATTCCTCTCTAAGGAGTTTTATTCCTCTTTTGAATAAATATTTTATCCTCTTTCTTTTTGAGGATTTTTTCTATATTTTGAACCAAAGTAGTCTATCACGTAATATGTGACATAAACTTAATATGTCATTCTATAAAGACATATTTTATTGGCACATGTTCAGCTGGGATTTGAGATAAATTATCCTCTGAAATTCACGTTCATATTTATTTAAATGAGGATCTATAATGATAATTCATATATTGAAATCTCATTCATCGGTTGTTATATTTATAAATTCTCTTAGCATTTATTTTGCAAGATATAATGAATATTTTTCTTTTGAACTTTAAGTTCACATTTATTTGTTCAACGATCTAAACTATTCAATGATTTTTTTATTAAAGAATCAGTTCAATATTAAAATCTTGCAATAAGCACATCAATCATTCATGACTTAATATCTTTCTAGGATATTTATATATCATTACTATATGCAAGTTTGCATGTTCTATGACGAGCACATGGAATTAACACCATAATTTTCTAGATGTTCCACTTTTTCTCAATCGACATATAATAAGTAATAAATTTTGACGCGTAATCTCAACAAAGTATAAACTTTAGGAGGTGAACTATGCAAAATTATGAACTTATTGTCGATATATGAGATTATTTACCTCTCCCCATTGAGATGATAACTATTCAAGTATATCCATCTCGAAATGAATACCATTTTAGGATCAATCCCATAAATCATCTTGGATTATGTGTTTTATTTTAAGATCTTTTGATATCTGAATTGGGATTCCAAAAACTCTTTACCAAGATGATGGCTTAACATGCCTATTCATCGATCATTTCTTATTTTTGAGTCGGTTCTGTTTAGGGTTTGATATAAGGATAGATTAAAGAAATCAAACCATTATGTTTAATGAGATTTTTTTAATCAAAAAAGATGATTAGGTCAAAGACCATATGATTCATAGGGCATAAGCTTTTTTAAAATCGAGGAGGAGGCATTACCATCAACACTATATATAACATATAAATTTAAGTAATTCAACATAAAATAAATAAATATAACATAAATTAAAATTATGCATATACTTATGTTTTCAATTATTAATAATTCATTGTTTAACCGGGATTGCTTAACGGATTTTATTATGCATTTAGAAACTAATAAATGTTGTGTTTACTAATATACATATCTTTCGCCATTTTTATTGCATGATATAATAATAACATGCATGTCTCAATATGTGGTTAAACATTAAAATCACACTCATTCGAAGTCTCTTATAATAAAATTTAGACAAATGACTTTATGAAACTTCACAAGCTTATTTGAGACTTTGGAGAATGCAAAACTTCAATAATTTTGAGCTTATTGCCTTTTAGAAGTCGAGAGACCAGACTCATCTACACCTTTCCATTATTTTGCATTGTCTCCACTTTATGAGCACTTTAGTTTTTTTTAAGCATTTCAGCTTCTCAGAAATATTTTCGCTACTCAATAACGATTTAAGGCATAATTTTAAAACATAAATTTAAGGCATCATTTAGTGCAGTAATTAACCATAAAATAAAGCGTAAATTTAAAGACATAAATAAAATGCATAAAATAAATGATTTTTTTAATTAATAATTTATGGGGCATGTGCAACCACATGATTGTGTAGGAGTTATCAC
>OVBE01018024.1:0-10163 GCA_900406425.1 Iberis pinnata
AGAAGATGATTCTTGTGAAGAAGAGATTCGACCGATCGGGCACATCACTTGCCCGATTGGGCAAAGTTCCTGGTGATTTTCGTGCAATTAGACCGATCGAGCAAAATGTGAAGGATCGAGCTGTTAAATGATCTGCCCGATCGGGCACATTCAGATCGATCGGGCAGATCATCCGAGCAAAGAAGAAATTNAAGAAATTCTCCTACTCAGCGCTTGTTTAACGTCATGAGCCTCACGGTACTTACCTCTAAACTGAGGCTGGACCAAAAAGAGAAATCTCATAATCCTCAATGAGATATGAAGCATCTAGATAAGGCTTAATCCTTTGTCCATTCACCACAAAATCATTTCCTTGGCGATTATTGAGTACAACCGCACCATATGGTTTCACCTCTTTTATGACAAACGATCCAAACCACCTAGACTTCAACTTTCCAGGGATTAGTTTCAATCGAGAATTGAAGAGTAATACCTGATCACCTAGTTGAAAATCTCGTGGAATGATTTTCTTTTCATGTGCAGCTTTAGTCATTTCCTTGTAGATTCTAGAGTTCTCATATGCTAAATGGTGAATTTTCTTCAATCTCATGGAGTTGTATGAGACGCCTTTCTGCTGCGGTCTTTATGTCGAAGTTCAGCAACTTGACAGTCCATGCAGCTTTGTGCTCCAACTCTATAGGAAAGTGACAAGCTTTACCATATATAAGGTTAAAAGGAGTAGTACCAAGAGAGTCTTGAATGCAGTTCTTTATGCCCATAGAGTATCATCAAGATTCAAAGATCAATCTTTCTTAGACCCATTTACCGTTTTCTGCAAGATAGCTTTGATTTCCCTGTTAGAAACATCCACTTGTCCGCTTGTTTGAGGGTGATACGGTGTTGCGACTTTATGTTTCACCCCATGCTTTCTAAGAAACCCATCAAAGATCATATTGATGAAATGAGTGCCTCCATCGTTGATGACAACTCTCAGAATATCAAACCTGGAAAAAATTACAGACTTGAACATCTTTAGTATAACTTTAGCATCATTAGTGGGGCTAACAATCACTTCAACCCACTTAGACACATAATCAACAACACCTAGAATATAAAGGTTATTATGAGAAATAGGGAAATGACCCATAAAGTCAATTCCCCACACATCAAAAACCTCTACTTCAAGAATGAAGTTTTGTGGCATCTCATTCCGTTTTGAAATGTTCCCTTGTCTTTGGCACGAATCGCAGCAAGAGATGAAGGAATGAGAATCTTTGAACATAGTAGGCCACCAGAAACCTGCTTAGAGTACTTTAGAAACCGTCTTGAATGTAGCAAATTGACCAGGATAATCCGAACCATGACAATGATACAGAACATTCTGAATCTCCTCCTCAAGTAGATATCTTCGGAACATACCATCTTTACAAAGCTTGTAGAGATATGGTTCATCCCAGTAGTAATGTCTGACATTCCTTAAGAACTTTTTCTTTCGGTAACCTGAAAAATCTTGTGGTACAACATCAGCAGCTAAGTAATCAGCAAAATCTCGAAACCATGGAGTAATCAAATCAGTCTTATGGAGTCTAGGGATAGGGAAATTCTCATCCTCAATGGTGCTGATTGAAAAAATGCGTTCCTCTGGAAAATAATCATCTATGGGAATATCTTCTTCAACTTGAAGTCGGGAAAGATGATATGCAACTACGTTTTCAATGCCTCGCTTGTCTTTGATCTCCAAGTCGAATTCCTACAAAAGTAAAATCCAACGCAATAATCTGGGTTTAGCATCCTTCTTAGAAAGGAGATACTGCAATGCCGCATGATCGATGTGGACTACTACTTTGGATCCCACTAGATAGGATCTGAACTTCTCAAAAGCAAAGACAATCGCTAGGAGCTCTTTCTCAGTTGTTGCATAATTACATTGAGCTATATCAAGAGTCCTAGAGGCGTAGTAAATGACATGAAGCTTCTTATATTTTCACTGTCCAAGAACAGCTCCCATGGTGAAATCACTTGCATCACACATCACTTCAAAGGGCAAGTCCCAGTCCGGTGGTTGCACAATTGGAGCACTAACCAATGCTCCTTTGATGCCTAAAAAGGCATATTGACAATCATCATCCCATTCAAATTTGACATCCTTGCATAGCAGCTTTGTAAGGGGTCTAGCAATCTTTGAGAAGTCTTGAATGAATCTTCTGTAGAAGCCTGCATGACCTAAGAAGCTGCAAGTATCCTTGACGCATTTAGGTGCATATAAGTTAGTCATTACTTCAATCTTAGCCTTATCCACTTCAATCCCTTTCTCAGAAATCTTGTGTCCCAACACAATCTCATTCGTCACCATGAAATGACACTTCTCCCAGTTCAGCACTAAATATTTCTCCTCACATCTCTGAAGAACCCTGCAGAAGTTAGCAAGACAGACATCGAAAAAAGATCCATAGACAGAAAAACCATCCATGAAAACTTCCATGATATCTTCAATAAGGTCAATAAAGATATACATCATGCATCTCTGAAAGGTTGATGGAGCATTACACAATCCAAAAGGCATCTTGCGATAAGCGTAGATACCAAAAGAACAAGTGAATGTCGTCTTCTCCTGATCGTCTGGGTGAATTGGAATCTAAAAGAAACCTGAATAACCATCTAAGAAATAGTAATAAGGGTGATTAGCCAATCTCTCTAACATCTGGTCAATAAAAGGTAAAGGAAAATGATCTTTGCTAGTTGCAACATTCAATTTCCTATGTCAATACACATCCTATGACCTGTAACAGTTCTAGTTGGAATCAACTCATCATTCTCGTTCTTAACAACTGTTATTCCCCCTTTCTTAGGAACTACATGTACATGACTAACCCAACTACTATTAGATATAGGATACATAATAGCTGCATCTAGAAGTTTCATTATCTCTTTCTTAACAACATCTTTCAAGTTATGATTTAGCCTTCTCTGATGTTCTAAAAAAGTCTTAGATTCATCTTCTAATCCTATGCATGTACAAGTCTGGTGAAATCCATGTGATATCGTCTAAGGTATAACCTAGACCTCTACGATACTTCTGTAGCTTAGAAAGAAGTAAGGCGGTTTCTACGTTATTTAAATCAGCATTCACTATCACGGGATATGTAGAATTAAGATCTAGAAATGCGTACCTTAGCCCGGCTGGAAGGGGTTTAAGTTCCAGTTTTGGAGCTTTCAGCTCGCTCCATTCATCAGTAAGGGGCGTAGGTACAGTTTAGGTGGATACTTGGCAGCTGTCTCCAACAATTCCACTTGGTTGGTCATCTTTTCAATACTCCTGCAAAAGTCTAACATCATGGTATAACCTGAAACATCATCTCTAAGGGAGAAAGACTCATCAGTAGCATTAGTCAATGAAATTCCTAAAGGATCATCGAGAAAAAGTCATCAAAAACTCCCTCAATAGCCTCTTTGATTGTGTCCACCCAAAATGATTTGGCGTCTAAGGCTGGTTTCTTCAGAACTTCTTGTAGATTGAACTTCATGACCATATCACCGAGATGAAGATCGATCTTGCCTTTTTCACATCAATAATAGCACCAATTATTGCTAAAAAGCGTCTTCTCAATATGAGAGGATCTTTTGGTTCTTCTCCAAGCTCTAGAATCACAAAGTCGGTTGGTATAAAAGATGTCCCAATCTTCACAAGAAGGTTCTCAAGAACTCCAACGGGAAACTTCACGGAACGATCAGCAAGGATGAGTGAGATCTTGGTACCTTATATGTCCGTTATACCCAACTTTTTAGCCACAGAAAGAGGCATAAGGTTCACACTGGATCCCAATTCACAAAGAGATCTGGAAAATGTAATGTCACCAATCTCTAGTGATAGAACAAAGCTTCTCGGATCTTCAAGTTTCTTAGGCATACGGTTATGTACTATCGAGCTACATTCTTCTATGATTATCATTGCTCTCCTTCTAAGTGATCTTTCTTGTGAGCATGCTCTTGACATATTTCCTTAAAGAAGGAATTATTTTACAAGCATCAGAGAATGGTAATCGAACAGCCAATTCCTTGATCAGCCTTTCACTTTACATCTTCTAGATCTTTTCTAGACTTATTTGGTTGAACTGGGTACGGAACCTTTGGTTTGTAAACTCGAATTGGAGTATCAAAATTCTAGGGAGTTGGATCGATCGATCACTGCTTGGATCGATTGATCTCTGCTTGGGTCGATCGATTTCTTTTGTTTTTGAATCCTTGACCGACGGATCGATCGATCCATCAGGGATCGATCGATCACTTTCTACGTAACTCCCTGCCTTAATAGGATCGTTCGATCCAGGTTGGATTGATCGATCTAGTGAATCTGGATTTATCCGAATTTTTGGATCGATTGATCCTTGAGTGGATCAATCGATCTCCACCTCTGCATCTTTTCCAGAATTTTTCAAACTTGTCTTTTCTACAGGTTTTTCGGTTTCTTCAACCAGAATTTCATCAGCTTGTTCTTTTCCTTTACTCCCAACCAGAGACTTCCCACTTCTCAATGTGACATCATTCACAAACTCCTTCTTAGAACTTGAATCAGACATCCCATAAAGAAAACTAGTTGGTCTCTTCACAGCTTTAGCGGTTTGAACCACTTGAGTATCCAAATGCTTGATATGAGTAGACAAGCTTTCGAATTTTTGGTTCAAATCACTGTATATGTATTCCATCTTAACATCTAGGTTCTTTTCGGTTTGTTGCTAACCTTTTAGTATCTTTTTGAGCATAGCTTCCATCTTGTCCTCTTGTTGAGCTTGAGATGGAGGTGCTTGTTGATAAATAGGCTGAGATTGCTGTTGAAAGTCGCCTAAATTGTAGTTTGGAACAAAGCTCGTATTCCGGTTTCCTTGAAAACCAATTCCTCCATTGTTTTGACCATAAGATGTTCCAGAGTTTTGCACAAAATCCTTTTGGACAAAACCCTTGTTGAAACCTTGATTGTATCTTTGGTTGAACACTCTTTGACCTTGGTTGTTGATGTAGCTCACTTCTTCTTTTAAAACTTGAGGCGCTTGAAGAGCAAAACAGTCTACTTTAGTCTTCTCTACATCTTCAGACAAACTCAATTGTTTCTGATTCTGATTATTGAGAAGTTGAGTAAGAAACATTTTTACTTCAGCCAGTTTTGAGGATCATGAATTAGATGATCCTCCTCTTCTATCTGAATTGGGACAACGGTTGCTGCTACTCGCAGCTAAGTTGCTATAAGCTGATATGCTTCATACACTGGCTTAGTCATAAAATCTCCATTACTAGAGGTATCTAGAGAAAGTCGATACTGCTACTCGATACCTCTGTAAAAGGTGTTTAGAAGGTTCAAATCATAAAATCGATGGTGAGGACAATCCCGAAGATACTCCTTAAATCTATCCCATGCTTCATAGAAAGATTCTACAGGACCTTGCTGAAACTGAGAAATCTGGTTTCTCATATTATTAGTCCTAGTAGTAGTGTAGAATTGACTCAAGAACTTGGATTTACAATAATCCCAAGTTTCTATGGAGTTAGGTGGTAGAGATTTTAGCCACCTTAGAGCTCTGTCTGCTAGTGAGTGATTAAGGATCTTGCAATGCATATGTCCATAGGAACTCCATCAAGCTGAACAGTGTTGCATATATCCTCAAAACTATCTATGTGGTCCATGGGGTGCTCAATAGAAAGACCACGGAATTGACTCTGGCGTATGAGCTGAATGAGCTGGAACGAGAAATTATAGTCATGTCTCTGAGGTTGACAAGGACGAAGAGCATTCCTATTAGCAAATAAATCTTCAGGGTTGTTGAAGTCTCCAAACATAACCTTGTCTTGTTGAGGTGGGTGATTGAAAACATGTTCTAGTGGGTCATTCAATAAAACGACATCAAGTTCC
Source organism: Iberis pinnata (assembly GCA_900406425.1). Taxonomy (NCBI): domain Eukaryota; kingdom Viridiplantae; phylum Streptophyta; class Magnoliopsida; order Brassicales; family Brassicaceae; genus Iberis; species Iberis pinnata. The sequence continues at coordinate 5,882 of OVBE01018024.1, forward strand.
ATATGATTACCATTACTACCTCTTTGAACTCCCTATGGCACTTGATTGCCTTCTGCTCCTCTTCCTACCGGGTTGACAATTGCATTGTTTATCTCAGGAGGGGGAGGTGGGTTGTTGTTTAACCATGTTTCTTCAACTGGAATCCGACGAACTAGAGAGGGGTCGTTCGGATCTTCGAGAAAAAACAGATTAGGAATGAGATTATCCCCATCCTGTTGGAGGATTAAGCGTTCCTTCTTGCCTTCCGGATCGAGCGTTCTAGATCCAAGAGGTCCTTGTTACTAGGGCTGAGTAATTCCTTTGATTTGTTAGATCTTTGGATCATCAACCTGTATAAAGGCAAATCAAGAATAAAGAAACGTGATTAGTATTGTAAAAACGCAATAGTATATAAGGGATCGAATCCACAAAGACCAAGAAAGCACGACTCTCAGTTTTAAATCGAATTAAGCTAAGAACAGATTAAAATAGTGATTGTAATCAAGAAATGAAAATAACGATAAAGTAAAAACGGTTGTAAAACATTTCACGAAAATGATAGGCGCAGAGAATTCTGCAGGTATTCAGGTTAAAGGTCAAGGTTATCATGCAAAATTGATTACTGAAAATAATTCCCAACTCGAAAGTCAACAATAGACCAATCTCGTCCCGAAGTATTAGATTCATATTCTCGAATTACTAAAGACAAAGTCCCGCAGTATTTAGATAATTCGATCATGCATTGCAATTCAGATTCGATATGTTCATAAGCCCCTAAGACAATACTCCCGCAAGCAAATGCACTTATTCATCTAGATTATATCAAACTTCTAAACCAAATCCCTTTGAGTTTATAATTTTATAATCAATGAACTAGTTAGCTACTTTAATTCATGCACTAAGAACAAATCTAGACTGAGAACCTAACAAATTTCAATCCATTCTATTAAACCCTAACTTGACATGGTTTCTCCTAGGAAAACCCTAAAACCTAACAAAGAGACTACTCAAACATGATTGCAAGAATAGAAATCATAGATTGAGTAANTAGAGTTCAGAAATCTTCTCAAATACAGATGTATATCTCCTCTAGAAAACTCTCTAATCTCTTCAGCGATAAAAAACTTGTTAAAATAAAAATAAGCCAAAAGGCTTTTATAGTCTGAAAGTAAAAAGAAAATAAAACCCAAATAAATAAAAAACTAAATGATAGATCTTGAGGACAAATGTGTCCTTTTGCTTGATTTCTCTCCAGCTCGTGTAAAGGGATCGATCAATCAGATTTCCCGTAGCTTTTCAGTGCTTTAGGTCGATCGATCTCTTCTTTTCCCAGGCTTGGATCGATCATTCTTCATTCCAAATCGACCCTTCCATGTCCATTTAGTCCATTTGCACTTGAATTCTCCTGAAAATCATCATTTTTGCTCCAGAACGTCCCAAACACCAAGAGTCCTGAAAACATGCTAAAAACAAAAGGTAAACACTCGGTTAATGCTAAATAGTAAGTATAAATACCCACTAAAAAGCGTTAAAACCGAGTGATATCAATAGTGGCTCGAGAGGAGAGGTGTATTGGCTGGTCTTTCCCGGCATGTGGATGGTTTAATTTGAACACTGATGCTTCCCGTGGTAATTCGGGAGGCGGCAGCTGGGGGCGCTGTCCGAGATGCAATAGGTAAGTGGTGTGTTGGGTTTGCATTGAATATTGGAGTGAGTTCAACACTTTTGGCGGAGCTGTGGGGAGTATATTATGGGCTCTATGTAGCATATGGGGGTTTGGAGTGAGGCAAGTGGAGCTGGAGAATGGTTCAGAAATGGTGGTGGGATTTCTTCGACACGATACAGGAGATGCTCACCCGCTTTCCTTCCTAGTACGTCTGTGCTATGACTTTTTATTGAAAGACTCGCAAGTTAGTATTTCACATGTATATAGAGAAGCAAACTGTTTAGCTGATGGTTTAACAAATTATGCTTTGTCTCTGCCTTTAGGTTTTCATTTATTACATGATAGCCTTATGATTGTTGATTCTATTATTTTTTNTTACATGATAGCCTTATGATTGTTGATTCTATTATTTTTTGGACCTAAATGATTTTGTGAGCTGAAAACAAGTTTGGACGTAAAATATGTTTTTTTTTTAATAATATAGAGATGGTATCTCCATTTTTATACTAAAAAAAAATTGTTCATGATAATCCAAAAAATAAACCAACGAATTGTTTGGTAACAACTTGTATTTTGAATTATCATGAATACTCTAATAATCATTAGCCAATAGTGATCCAATAACTTTATTGTTTTCAGTCAGTACTTCTAAAAGTTTGCATTTTATTGATCATTTAACAAAAAGAAAAAAATCATTAAAAACATAAAGTTTTCATCTATTTTACAAAAATAGTTTAAGAAAATTTTCTTTTTCAATTTTTTTCTTGCATGAATGAATACACATACTGAATAGAGCAATTAACTGGGTGTACAAGAAACCCAAATGCTGCAAATTAAACATCTTCAACAAAAAAAGAAAAAAAAGTGTCATCTAGAAAATTTTGCGCATTTTGACAACTTGAAGATCATTTACATAAAAGACATTAAAGAGTTTACTGAATCATCTCACTGACAATCCTTTGTTCACCCAATTTTCATCACCGAGACAACACAATCTCAAATTCCACACCAAGAGAAAAAAGTGTCATCAACAATCTCTATAGAGTCCTTAAAACTAAATCAACTATAAAGCAAGCAGCTTTCATGACTGTTTGCTACAGAGAAGCTGTAATGGTGTTCTTGATTCTTCATACATAAGTGGGAAATGATGTTCTTGTCTATGATGTCCCATTGACATTGCTGCAGAAGAAACCATACCACTATGTAGTAGTTGCTGTTGAGCTACATTGTTAGTGTACCTTGAGGAGGAAGCAACTTGATCCTGGAGAGATTGAATACTAGTCAGGTTCAAGGAGAGGTTTGGTTTACAAAGTTGGTTAAATAACGGCGGCACGGGGTTTCCACTTGTTGGTCTGTACTGAGCAGCCATTAGCCTTCTCTGAAGCTGTTGTTGATTTGCGTTGTACGCAGTTTGGAATCGGCTAGCTAGACAAGGAGACACCTGTAGCACCTACAATAAACCATTTTTTATAAGCAAAACTTTGCTTAGTACTAGATAGGGGTCGACATAATTACCTGAAATAGAAGAACCGAACCGAAAAATCAGGTTCGGTTCGTCTATGGCTCTCTTTAAATTACCCGAATGGTTATTCTTATCAAGAGCTATGGATATCGGTTCGGAATCACACCGAAGATCAGAAAATATAAGGTAAATGTTATACTAAGAACCATGGATATATGTCACTCTTACAAATTTTTGAATATTTTCGGTTAGTATGGGTTATTTTTAGGTATTTTCAATTTTTTCAGATGCTTTTGGTTCTTTAGGGTATTTACAGTCTCAGATGTTTTGGGTAGTTTTAGATTTGAATATTTTGAATATTTCCGGTTCTTTTAGTTCTTTATGGGTAAAATATCCGAACCGAAACCATTAAGATATGAGTTCTCAAATGGTTCTAAAATTTTATATCCAAACCGAACCGAACCAAATTTTAGTGGTTCCTATATTTTGAAAGAATCGGAACCGATCCACACTGAACCGAATAACCAAACGTCCACCCCTAGTACTAAGAGAGAGATGATTCGAGTCAGAGCAAGAAACCTGATGGTTAGAAGTTGCAGGTGAGAGATGGCTATTGTAAGCTTCAGATATATACTGATGTGGAAAATGAGATTGAGCTGCTCCAGTAGATGAGAGAGACAAGAAGTCGAAGCTCTGTTCATTAAAAACAAGATAAGAGATTTAGTATCAGAGAAGTAAAGAATCAGAGGATGAGTAATAAAGTGATGTATATTACCTGTTTAGGCGTAATTTGAGGATTATAGAGCTCAAGAGCAAGCTTAGTCATGTCATCTTGCACAGGTTTTGGATTAGTTGTCTTGTTTAAATCAAGCAAATGCGGGTTTTGGTACCTCTTTGATTGTGAAACCACTGGATCAGACAATTCTGAAGATCTTTGTGCGGTCTGGTTACTACTTTTACTGGTCTGTAATTCTTTAATGAGAAGAGAAATGTAAACGTGTGAGGCACATTTCTTCAACTTCCGCGGTTGGATTCTTAATGGGTTACTCTCTAGTGAAGCATTCTTGATAGGACTCATCCAAGGAGGAAGCTTTGAAGAAGAAGATGGCCTAATTGAAAAAAAAAAGATCTGGTTAAGAGAAGAAATCGAGCAGCACAAATACGAAATCAAGATA
>OVBE01018025.1:0-10163 GCA_900406425.1 Iberis pinnata
CATAACCATATTCCTCACGCGCACCTTCACAAAGTAATCAATAACTCAGACTTAAAAGTTCAAAAGGCACTCGGTCATCAAGTAAATAAAAAAGACTCAATCATCAAGTAAATAAAAACTATCTACCTCTTAACTCAGCCAAGAAGCAAATAACAACTGGATAACTCAGAGTAATACAAGAGATAAAAATGTCTGAATATAACACAACCACAAAATAAAAAAAAACTCAGTCTGAAACATTACCTTGCCATGATTTCTGATCTCATCAGAGATGATAGAATCAAAACTAACATGTTTACGACTTCCAACCCATCGAAGAAGCGTAATCTCATTGTTTCTTAACATGTTACCAAAATTCTCTCCGAAGCACGTGACATATTCATATGCCCAAACCAATAACACGTGAAATAAACCATTGACGGTGTATAATTTACCATATGGACTCAACAACGTAATAGAATTAAAAAGAACTTCAAATGCAGCATGACCCCATGGATATGCCTTCATGGCTTCATCTTTGAATACCATTTTTGCAGTTTCAAACGGTATCCTAGAATGAGTACTCATATTATAAATACCAATGGCTTGCATGAATAACATGCCCAACCATTTGCGCTTTTCTTTAGTCCATGTCCGACATACCGCTTTTGCTTTCCTCAATTCCTCTAACTTGGGTCACATCCCACGCGGCACACTCAACTCATCCCAGAAATCTTTGTATTGCTCAAGTTCAGGTTCAAAATTATCCGTTGGCAGTGGGTTTGTGTTTAACCCAGTTATCTCAGCAAATTGTTTTAATCCAAACCTGTTAGGTTGATCATGAACGATACTCCAAATCTCCTTCTTATTCACGCGTAGCTTTCTACAAAGTAGATAATGTACTATCTTAGCAGACCAAACGATCTGGCTATCAGCTACCTTGACAATGATTCCAACAGGTAACGCGTTCAGCTCTTGCCACACATCATTACCTATTGCTTCTCTAACTTCCAGAACGTCTCCCGAATGGACATGGTGATTTAACGATTTTTTTTAGATTAGAAGCCCCTTCAGCGTATAGTCTTGGAGGGTAATCATGTGTTCGATATTTTGAGGAAGAGATATGATCATAAAAGGACAAATATTAATCAGCCGCTATGGAAAAAAAATCAGCCATTACATGATAACCCAGCGCCTATATAAAATAAAACTCTGCCACAACATATATCAAACTCGCACACAAAAAGATATATAACTCAGCCACGGTGGAAAACAAACTCAGTTGTCTTAGAAATTAAACTCACTCTTATCAATAATAAAACTCATTCGCAACATATATAAATCAATCGCAACTTACAAGAAATTTCACTCGTCTAGAGAGGAGAGTGTGCATGCAAGTGCACCCATCTATTTTTAAAATTTCTTTAGTATTTAAATTCAAATTTGAATTATGATCCTATCTTTTGGTAAGTTTTATATTGGTGCACCCATTTAAAATTCATTCTAGATTCGCCCCTACTGGTGGTTCTGAACGGAGGCAAATTCCGGCGAAAGACAAAAATTCGACTGCCCCATCTGCTTATCCTATTTTGAGTAAAAGTTATGGTGTATAAAATGACTCNGCCATTTAAAATTCATTCTAGATTCGCCCCTACTGGTGGTTCTGAACGGAGGAAAATTCCGGCGAAAGACAAAAATCCGACTGCCCCATCTGCTTATCCTATTTTGAGTAAAAGTTATGGTGTATAAAATGACTCGCGAACTAAACGTTCACGACGGCCTGGAGACTTTGTATACCCGCAAATCGGAGAACCTTCACCGGAAGCAAACAAGGTCGCCGAAATCAATTTGGCACGCAGTTTTTTTAATTCGGTTTTCTTTTTTAGGTTCGACTAAATAAGATTAAAATACATTTCGATTTGGTTAAGTTTTGGTTAACAAATTTGATTCGATTCGGTTAAAATAGTATAAAATAAATGGGGGCAGGCACGGTTTTTTATTCATTTTTTGGAACTTGATGTGCTGAATCAAATGGCATAATCGATTGAGCGTATGCTTTAACCAAATCAGCGATGTGATAGTAATCATTGCACGGGGATATACGAAAAAATTTACTTTTCACGGCAGCTGCGATTGCGTGCGTACATGGTAATTTCTCATGTTTGAAANCGCTGAATCAAATGGCATAATCGATTGAGCGTATGCTTTAACCAAATCAGCGATGTGATAGTAATCATTGCACGGGGATATACGAAAATCTTTACTTTTCACGGCAGCTGCGATTGCGTGCGTACATGGTAATTTCTCATGTTTGAAACGCTTGCATGTGCACGTCCTCGCAGTCAAGTTAAAAACATGCAGAGACTGCCCATATTTAACTGCCATGCGATCCTTATCAATCATTTATACCGTAAACAGTTTTACGGCATCAACGCGACCCTATTATTAATTATCAATACCGAATAAAAAAATTACGGCTTAATTATAAATTTTTACGTCAGATATATAAACTGTGACGGATGAGTTATTAATTGTGATGGTTGACTTACTTGTAGTAGTTTCTCGAGACCACAGGTAAGCGTGGTTTTCTGCAATACAACATCCACTCTCCGTTTAGCAAACCATTTGGTCATCATTTCTCGTCTCGATTCTTATAGTCGAACAATGTTAAGACCTCTAGCATCAAACAGTGCCATGTTCATTGATTCCGCTATGTTCGTAGTCATCGAGTTGTAGCTTTTACCCCGGAAATGGACACACGCCCACAGTTGGACATCATCTCTTTGGAGATACCCATGAAGTTCAGGATTAATCGCTTGAATCTCCTGGAAAATCTCATTAAAATCAGGCAACCTAAAACATCTTGCCGCTTTTTTCACTAGACGAAAACAACTTTTCCTTTGTACCATCCGAAAATGTTCTTATATAAATCGTACGTGCAAATTCCCCGAGAAGTCAGCGGATACACATTCCCAATTGTTTTCCATATCGACTTATGCCTATATGAGATTATCGCAAGATCCTTACCGTCGGGAATGAAAACTTTTAGTTGTGTATAAAATCATTCCCACGATTCATCATTTTCAGTGTCAACCACAGCGAAAACTATTAGAAAAACCTGAAAATTACCATCCTGAGCTAGTGCTGTGAGAAGCGTCCCTTTGTATTTACCATTAAGAAACGTACCGTCTACGACCACAACTTTTCGCATGGAAGCAAACGCAGCTATGCACCCAACAAACAAATGGAACACATACATGAACCTTCCACACTCATCGATTTAAAGACACGCAAATGTACCCGGATTTTCCCTTCTTATCATGTATAAGTAAGAAGGCAACTTATCAAACCCAATCTCAGGTGTTCCCTCATCAATTTCCCTTGCATATACCAGCATTTTATGTGATTTCCAATATGGAATCTGTCCACATGACCATTCGAATAAGTCAGCTGCATCATAAATTAAGTCAGTCACATCGAAAACTTAACTCAGCCCTAACATTACAGTAACTCACCCTTTATGTTAAAATAACTCAACATTACTGTTAATATAACTCAGCCTATTGATGATATAACTCAGTCCAAATCTTTAAAATAACACGGTCCATTAAAAATAAATACATTTATACCAAATTGCTTATTGAAAACATAACCATTCGAATAAGTCTGTCGCATCATAGAATTAACTCAGTTACATCGAAAACATAACTCAGCCTTTATATTAAAATAACTTAGCATTTAAGTTAATATAACTTAGTCTATCATTAATATAACTCAGACTCGCCCCCTCCCCCCCAAAAAAATACCTCTATAAACTGCTTATTGATAACTATTCCGACACTCGCAGGTAGAACTAACGGACCAATGTCGCTGAGAAAGTCCATGTACAATTATCCTCAAATATCCGGTGTTGCTTGTTTACATTGAATAGAATGCTGAGTTACAGAACATGTATGTTTTCCATCACAAATACGGACGTAAAATGCCGCTGAAACCTCTTGTCTAGAAGCACAAACTCTCCAGGGACATCCAGGTACCCAACAGTTAACAACCAATATTTTTTGTATCATATATGTCTACATCGAAATCAAATTGACCCCTCAATACAAGAAGTTTCAGTCGTCTCACCAACTCGGATTTACTCTCGTCTCATTGCCTTACTGCAAGGTGTAGCGAATCCAAATCCGACCTTAAAGCTTCTAGATTCATATTGCACTGGCTCATCGACCAGTTATGAGATCTCTTCTTTGGAGGTTGCGTCGTTGAATCTTCGTCTTCTACTGTAGACTCACAGTATGAGAAGTTATCATCTTTAGACGATGCACCATCCATGTCGTCAAACATATCAAATCGGCTGTAAAATTCATCATCTTCTTTGACCACCTCATCTTCTCCGCCTACTTTCTCTTTTTCTCCCTCCACTTTACTATAGAAGTCATTGTCATTGTCCTCCAAACGGACACCATCATAACCCTCACTGTAATCATCGCTATTAGATTCATTGTCTGAGGGTTCTCTTTATGAGCTAAAACTATATAACCTTTTACTCTTATCTCTTGCTCCGTCATTCGGACTAACTTCACCATCTGTTTTCTCCATAATCTCCACGCAAAGATGTACATGTTCAATTTTCCATAAGCTTAGAAATCCTTGAAACTGTCGAGTATTAGAGACATAAATTGGTGGAGTATCGTGCGCCATTGTTTTCAAAGCTTTATTCGAGAACATATAGCTCAACTGAATATGATGCCTAGACTCATTCAATTTGTAATCATCGAATACCAACTTTTCTACTACTTCGCGTGTTGTTTGCCCATCCATAAGAAGAACTCTACATCCTCTATTGTTGGCATCGAATACATATCTGTTTTTCTTAACCCAGTTTCCGGAAACAATAAGTACCCGATCCATAAGAACTCAATGCGAGATGAAGAATAAGATGAAGAAGATAGATGGAGAAGTTGATTACCGAAGAAGAATCGGTAAGACTATCTACAATGCAAAAAAATTCAACACCCTCTCTCTCAAATTTAACCTTCCACATCACCATCTGCAATGGATGATGACATGGCATGGATGCTGACATGGCATGATGACATGGCAAAAAGATAAGTCAACCGTAATACCAATACGAAAAAAGGAAGAAGGAAGAAAGGTAAAATAACTATAAGTAACAAATCTGAAGTTCAGGGAATCGAACTCGGGTAGATAAGTTGGAAGCGAAGGCATGGAACCACTAGAACATGAGAGACTTTTGATATATGTGGCCGAAATATTTATATAATGTCAGCGGCCACACACACTTGCTTCTTTGGCTTGGATCAAGAGTCGACTCTGAATGTAACTCAGCCATTTATAAACCATAACTCATTTTTTTGTTTTTTTAATTAGAACTCAGTTGTATCACAAAAACATTCAAATCCATAAATCATTTTTAGATTTAATCCACTCCTTTTTTATATTTTTTCCACACATTATGCCCACTCTTAATACTTTACCGAGTTGAAAAAAAGTTGAAGAGGCAGGAATACACAAAATTTACGAGGCGTGTCATAATGCGGGAATACGAAAAATCATGACTCTAATCTGTTTATTTCTCTGTTTCTCTCTTTATTTCTTAGTTTCTCTCTTTATTTTCCTCGGTTATAAAAACCTCGGGAATACGCAAAATCGTGACTCTTCAATTTTTATATTAAAAAGGGATATAGGGAACTCTGCCATTTGACTTTGAAGCGACGGTTCTCACTCTATCTCTCTATTTATTTCTCTGTTTGGTCTGTTAATTTCTTAACAAATTCACAATCTCTCTCTTTCGATATTCCTCTCAAAGAGTACGCATGAAATCTCTCTCTTTCGATTTCGATATTTCTCACAAACAATATGCATTCAATCTGCTTCCCTCCTGCTTATCCTATTCAACCACCAAAGGGGCACATAATCTCCAAATGCTTATTTTAATATTGGCTCTATTCCAAATGGTATTTTCGGTTCTATGTTCTGTTATATTATATTGGCTTCAATTTTTCTAATTGCTTTTCTTCCTTTTTTTCAGCAACTTCTTTGAGTTAGTGAAAAGTCTCCCTACTTTCCTCTTCAATATGCATTTGGTTACACCCCGCATAATGTTTGACACACTTTGGTAGCAACAAAGAATTTGTTCAACTACCACTTGAACTGTGTGACATCATTATGTCTCCAATATCAATTGATATGGTCTATTCTATCAACTCTATTTTCATAAGCATTGCTAAATTTGCTCCAATATATTGTGATGATGGATGGACCAATGCGTATGAAACCACCAAAGGGGCACCTAATCTCTCACTGTTGATTTGGCCCGATGTCACTGATGAAGTCAATAAGATTTTTGTATCAACAATAAAGCAGAAAACATTCATCCATGAAGTGAAGGGATCTGATACAATTCTTGTTAATCTAGCTTGTTTTTATTTGTTATGCTGTAAATTAAAGAAAACTTGTAAGTGTTCTAAACAGCTTTTGTTGTAAACAAGGTGATGAGAATGAGACTGACCAACGGATTTCGACATAATACTATAAACATAACTCAATCGTAATTGAAATTGAAGGCAGTCATAACTTTTAAACACGAAAAAAACTCCGTCGTTTAGTAAAAGTAACTCAGTCGTATTGATAACTTTTCGTAACCATGACCCAGTTGTATAGGGAAAAGAACCAATTCGTAAACTAACTTATTCGTAACCACAATTCAAGTTCAACTTCCTACTCTAGAACCACTAAAGAAGATCTTAAATATTCAAGTTCAACTTTCCCGTATTTCATATTTTTATTTAGACGTCGGTAAAGTAATAAGAGTGGACATAATGTGATTTATGGATTTAAATGTTATTATGACACAACTGAGTTCTGGATTTAATAATAATCAAACTGTTTTTATGGATGGCTTAGTTTGTGTTTCATTAACGCTGATGTCTTAGGTACTTTTGAATTTTTATAAATTGAAACTAAAAACTTCAATTTGACCTTTTGATTATAGCTTTTCTCTATCTAAAAATACGCAATCACACCTTTTGCCTAAAAACACATCATTCTATAATTAATTAATGGAGTAGTATAATAAATTGAAAAGTTAAGTTTTAAGTATTGAAATTAGGAAAATATAAATAAAATGGGTTAAAGAGAGAAAAATTAACAGCATATTTATTACTTTTTCAATACAAATGATATCTGAAACATAACACAGACATAAACATAAAAACCTAGTTGTTTATTTAGATAACTCAAATATCAAGAAAATACATTAACTATTTGTCTTTAAACCACATTAACTCAGATATTAGTTATGTGTAATACGGATAAGTATTACCGCTTCTAATATCGAGAAATTTTCATAATTGAGGTCAAAATTATAGGAATTGCTTCTAAAAGTCACTAAACTGTACACAAATAAAGGTCTGATTGACGTTTTTCCAGTCAGAATTTTTTAAGTTATTAAATAATAAAGGGGTTTTTCAAAAATTGCATTACGATTTTAGTTACCGAGGTAGGAATAACTCAGCCCTGCCCTTATCAAGTTACCGACTTAAAGATAACTCAGTCCTTATTACATTCCAGACGTACGAATAACTCAGCCATTATAACGTTACCGAGTTAAGAATAACTCATCCCTAAATATAGAGTAAAAGATATATTCGTCGTGTATTAATCAAAGAGGCACGATTTTTGGTATTCCCACCTCTTCATTTTTTTGTTGTCCTCTGTAATGTAATAAGACATCGTTATATGCCTAAGTTATTGTTTATCATTCCGCTGGGTTATTATTATTGTTTTATAATAAACAACACCGCTATGTTATTTTAAATTGAATGCCTGAGTTATAGAATTTTAAAAATACGATACGACTAAGTTAGATTAAGCTAATTATTCTTTATAGAGAGTTGGGTTATTTTCGTCTCTACTTTTACGACTTATTTATTTTTCCAGTAAGGATGAGTTTATATATACTTACTGACTGAGTTTTCTTCGTGGTTATATAATTTTTGTAGTACGAGTGAGTAGTATCAAAATCGGATTGAATGCCTACTGTTTGTGAGCAATATCGAAATCGAAAGAGAGAGATTTCATGCATACTGTTTGTGAGGAAAATCGAAAAATAGAGATTGTGAATTTGTGAACAAATTAATAGATAAAACATAGAAATAAATAGAGAGAGAAAGTCAGAATCGTCGCTTCAATGTCAAATATCCCTATTTATAATATAAAAATTCAACATTCATGATTCTTGCGTATCCCCGCCTCTTAAAGTTTGTTTTGGCTATAAATTAACGTTTATAACTAAGCCAGATTATCTCTTACCCTACTTGATTTTCTTGATTTCATTTTTGCTTCATATTACTTGATTTTTCACTTTCTTTTAATGATTGCTTTTCTCTTTCCAAAAATACGCAATCACACCTTTTGCCGGGATGCGAGCGGGTTCGCCGGTCCAAGATCATCATAACACTTAAGTGAGAATATGTTTAAAGGATAATTCTTTGGAAAAGACAATTTTAAATCTTAACTCTATCTTGCTTTCTTACTCTATTATGCATAACTATTGAGTCATCAAAATTAAGAATCATCTTTTTGGAATAGAGCCTGAACAACAATAAAAAGATGAGTTAAGATTAATAAAACATTAAAATGATTATTCACAAAATGGCAAAATCTAACTTTATCAAATCCAAGACTGGTTTCAAACTGTTTTTCATTATTATTAGTTTTTGTCACCCTCTAGTTTTTTTTTAAGCCAATATAACAAAACATAGAACCGAAATTACCATTTGAAAGATCCATTGGATAAGCGGCCAATATTACAATAAACTTTTGATGATTTGGTGCCTTTTTGGTGGTTGCATAGGATAAGCAAGAGGGAAGCTGTTTGTGAGAAATATCAAAAGCAATAGATTAAGATGAGAGAAAGATGAAGAGAAGAGAGAAAGCCTGAGATAGATTAAGAGAGAAGTTGCGAGAAAATAAAGAGAGAAACAGAGAAATAAATATATTAGAATCCTGATTTTTCGTATTCCCGCATCATTACACGCCTCGTAAATTTTGCGTATTCCTGCCTCTTCAACTTTTTTCACCTTGGTAAAGTAATAAGAGTGGGCATGATGTGTAGAAAAAAAGGAGTGGGCTTAATGTGAAACTGATTTATGGATTTGAATGTTTTGTGTGATACAACTAAGTTCTCGTTTTTTTAAAAAGCGGCTGAGTTATGGTTAGTAAATGGCTGAGTTACAGTTTACCATTGACGGACGGATCAAAAAATTTTTAGAACGGCTGAGTTATTGTTAATGTATTTCAGGGTTACTTTTACAGTATGTATGAGTTATGAAATTTAAAATTATCGTTACGGCTGAGTTATATTACTAAATGATGGATTTCTTTTATGTATGTCTGGGAAAAGTTATCAGTTTCGAATTGTTGTCCTCGGTAACGTAATAAGAATTATTACACGCCTCGTAACTGCCTAATACTCTGACATAATAGGTGACATGATAAGCATAGGGTTTGACCTTGAGAACATATTATCCCATCAAGCTGCATAGTACTAGTAAGACATCATTTGCCTCGGTTATAACAATTATCATTCGGCTGACTTATTATTGAATGTCTGAGTTATAAAATTTAACAGTCACGATTCTTGCGTATCCCCGCCTCTTAAACTTTGTTTTGGCTATAAATTAACGTTTACCCATAGTGTAACTTTCACACTGAAAGTCCATCTAGATCTCTAAAATATATCAAACTGCGGAATCATGTATCTCAAGGATATCACCGACACCCGAATCGGAATAGAAGGTATACTTTGTCTTTTTTTTACCCATATTTACTTAAACAAAATAACAGTTGGTCTAATTCATTTACTTGATTACTAACAGAATATTGTCTACAAATGTTAGTCAGGGAATCCAAGATAAATTTAGTTTATGTGTTCATATACGTCTTAATAAACTGATGGTTTGGTAATGCAAAATTAAGTTCACAACCTTATCACTCTTTTCATTGCACATGATACGCGAAAACTAAAGTTGATCATTCAACAAAGAATTGATGAATGCATTTAACAGCAGACGCCGAACCCAACATGTTCTTCTCCCTGCAGTTTGTCCTCACCAAGTCGGAATGATCAAAACGGTAACCTGATAAATCAATGCTTCCTC
>OVBE01018026.1:0-10163 GCA_900406425.1 Iberis pinnata
CCGTGATCTGTTCTCTGCAGCATTAGTTTTAGGATTAAATTCTAAGCCTATCACTAAGCATATCGGGCTGTTATTGGCAGCTTGTAATATCTCTCTCTAAACCAAATCGACATTAGCTTCGTGGTTAACAAGCTCTCACAGTTCATGCATCGCCCAACGTCTGTGCATTGGAGTGCCGCAAAACGTCTCCTGCGATACCTACGTGGAACCATCACCAAAGGTATATTTTTCTCTGCGAAAAACTCTCCACTCATTCATGTTTTTACTGATGCAGATTGGGCGGGTGATCGCGATGACTACAAATCAACGGGAGCTTATCTTGTCTACTTCGAAAGTCATCCCATTGCCTGGTCTTCCAAGAAACAAAGCGGTCTAGCTCGGTCGTCTACTGAAGCGGAATACCGTTCGATTGCGGCAACCACTACCGAACTCTTTTAGTTGTTCTCTCTTTTGAGTGAGCTTGGGATCCGAGTTCAACATACATCTACCATCCACTGTGACAACAAAGGTGCCACCTATCTTAGCGCTAATCATGTCTTTCATTCTAGGATGAAACATTTGGCTCTTGACTACCATTTCGTGCGCCAGAAGGTTCAAACAAATCAGTTGCGGGTTCAACACGTCTCGACTAATGACCAACTTGCCGATGTCCTCACCAAACCGCTCCACCGTACCCGCTTTCACTACATGTGTAACAAGATCGGACTTACCACCGGTGCTCCATCTTGAGGGGAGATATTAGGAGATAATCATACCAATGATATCTCAATCTTTATTCCTGTATATAATTAGTTTCCTTATCTTTGTTTATTCTTGTAACTATATATACACTTTGTCTATAATGAGAAATTGATCTTTAGCCAAACCTAATACTAGCCACCCGAGAGGAAGACACAACCGCCACTAAGAAAGAATCCCCGAGAGCATCGTGGTGGCTTGCGGCTAAGAGACAGGAGAGGATGCAACGGATATGAGGTTTTGGAGCTCGCCGGAAGCAGTCGCCGCGGGGATCGACGACTGCCGGGGAAACGGTGCACAAGATCGTGTTCAGAAGGTAGCTCTGGTGGTTTTCGTACGCTCTAGCTCGTTACCTCCGTTTTAAAAAACCGGTGGTGATTTTCGGCAGAGAGGAGAGAGAGCCCGAGAGAGGAAGATGAAAAATTAGAATTTTTGTTTTTTTTTGGAGTATTCTTCTCATATTTAATAAAAAAATTCCAACATGTTTATCTTTTAAAAGAGAAAAATAGTCCCATATTTTATATTAGCTGGTGCGACCCACTTTTTCTTTTTGATGTACGGATTCTTTAAATATTTTCCCCACCCGAAAACTTATAAAAAAATATTTAAAAGTATAATTAAACAACGTACTATATTGGTTGATTTTTTTTCTTTTCTACGGCTATAATGGTTGATTATGTCATTTATAATTAGTGACAAAATTTATCGTCAATCAACATCAAATCCTAAAGTATCTCTTAAGAAATGGAGTAGAGTCAATGATAATTAGTTATATATATAATGCTTAATATAGTAACCCCTCGACCATTAATAGATAAAAGGTCCTACTTTATTTTTTTTGGATAAGTGCCGAAAGTTTATTTCTATATATATATAAATATTCAATGGAACAAAATACTCGATTATTTTTTCATATTACTTTTGCACACATGTATATATATACAATACTTTAATAAGATTCGTCTATGCACCGAATCTTGACCTTTAATTTTTATATTGTTTTTTTCCTTATATTCCGTAAAAAAAATTGAAATCTCAATGGAACTTCCATGCAATTATAAAATGTGTTAAATGAAAGCCACCAGTGTTTAGAATATTTGCACAGTTAAAGTTTCTGAATTTTATTTTCTTAATAAAACCGTCTTCCTCCTCTCTTTGTTAGTCTTTCCTCCGTGACCGAATTTCACCACCGACGAAGAGGAGATTTCGGCGGGGCGTACAAAAACCCTCTCTTTCATCTTCTGACCACAAATTTCTGCGTCGCGCTTCGTCCTTCGTCTGCAAGCCCAATGGCGGAGGACTCCGACGAGCTTAGGTGTCGCATCTCCGTCTCTTCACCGGTCTTGGTCCTGTCCACTTATCACCTGAGTTGTGGAAGTTTCTTCGGTGGCTCTGTGGGTTTCAATGGTGGAGATGGTCAGATCTCGCAGGTCCCTTTGCGGTGTGGGCGGTGGTAAGTTTTCGCCGGTTTTCCTATGTCGTGTCTCCCGGTCATGTATCTTCTTCTTCTACTTCGGATCTTCGCTGTCTTCTTCTTTCTAGCTGGTTTGTGGGAAGATCTCAGATCCCTATCCATATCTGTTTTGGTTTGCCTCCGTCGGTGGCTCCTCTGGCCGTTTCTGCAGTTTTGGCGGTGGTGGTTGTGGCTTTGGGTTTTCCGGTCCTATTCCTAAGGTTATCTTCTTCCTCCTTGCCCCTGGTTTGATCGTCTTTGTTTAGGGCTGTTGGAACAAGCTACCTTGCCGGTAAGTTTCGAATGTTAGGGTCTAGGTCTCGGGTTGGTGTTTTGTTGTGGTTGATTTTTCATCGCTCGCCGATTTTCTCTATGGGTTCCAATAAAGCGGTCCTTTCTGCGGTTCCTTTTCTTGGACATGCGGGCTTAGAGGTTGTCGTTTTTCTTCCTCGTCGGCTTGGTTTCGGTCTCTCCCACTGCTTTGATGTTGTGTCTGAATGACTGGGACGATTAGCCTATGGTCTTTACCAAGAATTTTTGACCAGCTCTGCCCCTTCCACTAGTTTCGTTACGGGTTCGCTGTATCTCCGTCTGGCGTCGGTCTTTCATTCTCGTCTTTAGCGGTTCTCGCTCTTTGTCTTGGATCTGTCTCAAGCGGTTTGGCTCCAGAATTTGCTAGAGTCTGGGTTATCCCAGACTTATATCGATATTTTGGTCTTCAAAGAGTCTCCTACTCAATCTTTCGTGCAGTTCGGTTTTCTCCCTTCATCCAGGACAATCTTCCGCTCCTTGCATCTCCGTCGGTTATTAGCCTTTCAGCGCTTCTTCAAATCTCGAGATTTAGTCCGTTTACTTCCTCTCCATGTTAGCGCCTCTGTGGTTGGTTTCGACTTCGTCTTTTATCCTCTTCGTTCTCTCTTGTCGTTTTTTATCTTCTCGTTTATGTATGTTTTTTAAAGACGGAAAAAAGAATATTTGCACAGTTTCACAAAAGCTACTATGGATAACTAAATTTTGTTTTTCCAGCTATGAACATTTGAATCAATCAATTAAAACATAAAAGTCTCTCTTATTCTCTATACTTTCGGCGATTTATCTGGTAATAATCGGAAACTTCTCCGACATCAAGGAGAGGCGGAGTTTCACCACTACATTTTCCTTTACCGTCTCCACATACACGCGGTCCCAAGGCTCACCGGTGAATTCCAGAGTCTCGAGTGGATAGTAGTGCACTGTCGTTTCAATGCGATGTTGATAACACGCTTTTGACGTGTTTGTGAGATCAATTCCCTATCCACATGCCATTGTAGTATAGATAATATGTCAATCCAAATTGATGTGATGCTAGCATTCATGATGTAAATGGAATTACTAATTCAAGCTAAATATGAAAATGGGGGGGGGGGGTTACTAACATTTCCTAAACAAACAAAACATGCTAAAACCTAAAACAGGGAAAAGGAAACAAGTACTAACATGCATTGGCAGATACTAAGCATAAATAGCAGGAAAGTAAAATGGGTAAAGATGCAATCAAGTGGAAAGCAGTTCCTGAGGACAAGGATAATTTACTAGAGATCCTTCGTGAACTACCTAAGCACCTAACACACCTCAAACAATGAGCTAACTCCTAGATAGCAGATTCATATGCAACCAAGTCCAATGTCTTGGTAAATAGTTTCAGGCCAAGCAATCACCAGACCTAACTCTCGTTAACGGTACACTACATAGCAGGCATGAGGAACCAATCTACTAAAGCCAATAAGCACCCTAAACATCTAATCTCTTAGGCTAGGATGTGAAAATCTCTGAAATCACCATGTTCAGGTATTTCATTGAACACCTTCTGGGTGCTGAAATACCTAATATCCGATTTCAGTTGNCACTTAGGAAGAACAAAATATCAAAATTAGTCTACCCCATCCTCAAAAACCTAAGATAACGACTCACTACGCATGTTTGGTGCAAAATCAGTAAAACGGGAAAGCATAGCTACTAAGGAAGATATGAAGATCAAAAGTCAAAGATGATGAACACCAAGAACACCAACCTAGAAAAATAGAGTATCAATGAAACAGTAGCGAAAACAGAGAAAGAGATCAAGGTAAAAGTACGAATAAAGGCATAAAAACGTAGATCAACATGCACCAGATAGTTCACAGCCATAATATAAGCATGAAAATGAAGAAAACAGAAGATAAGCATAAAATTAATCAAAATTTGGGTTTAGAACATGAAGAACATCAAGAACAAAGTTGAGAGAAAATAAAACCTAATACCAAAGCTAAAAATGGAAAAAAGAAAAAGGCTCTTTGAAATGGAGGCGTTTTAGGGCTTTTATAGTGTTCAGAGAAAAGCCCTAAAATGCATAAAAGACAAAAAGCAATGATTAACCTGTGTCTGGTCCATTATGGAACCAAGTTGGTTGGGTCGGAGCTGCTTGGTTTGAGCTGGACATCGAGGCATGACGAAGAGCGATCGAGCTAAAGACTTGGACGATCGAGCCATGTTGAATGCGTTGGGCCAGGATCAAGGTGGAAACTTGCGCGTGTGATCCAACCGGCTTTGCCTTGGCTCGATCACGGGATCGAGGCGAAGCTTAAGATGGTCGAGGTTCCGAGATTGAGGACAAGGCTGAGCCATCAAGGTGAAGGACCAAGCCATCGAGCCGGCCTAGTGGTAGCTTGATGGTGGGCTCGATGGTTTGGTTGAATCTTGACTTGAAGTACACTTGGCTGGTTCCATTCCACGCATTTTCCTTTCCTTCTCCAAATTGCAATAACGTTCTGAAAGCTCCTGAAAGTCCTGAAAAATCTCCAAAATGCATATGTATGCAAGTGCTAATGCAAAACTTCTAAAAATTTCAAACTTGCTAATAAAGTATATGGATGCAGCATATGTATAACTAAAAGACCCTAATATGATGCTAAATGACTTCTTAAAATCACTAAAATGCAGAGACATCAGGTGATGGGAATGGCAACGTT
Source organism: Iberis pinnata (assembly GCA_900406425.1). NCBI lineage: Eukaryota > Viridiplantae > Streptophyta > Magnoliopsida > Brassicales > Brassicaceae > Iberis > Iberis pinnata. The sequence goes on from OVBE01018026.1 coordinate 5,179, forward strand.
GGAATATAAGGTGGTGGAACGAAAGGTGTTGCATTATCCTTTGAAGTAGATAGCTTATCACCAGGAACAAGTTGTTCACAATATGCAATTTCAACATCGTTTAAACTTGAATCCCCCCAACTTGAATCACATTGTCCTTAGTGAAATGAGCAGTGCAAATGGGAGGATGAAGGTTAGTTGTACTCCCCAGGAAGATGGCATTGACATGATCATACTCTTTTGGGTTCTGTACAGATTTTCCTGGAAGTTGACCGTTTGTAGAAGAAGAATTGGAGGCAGACTTACCTTCTAGAGCAGTAACTTTGGAGTTTAGAGTTTTAATCTTCGCATAGATGGCGTTGAAAGAAGTATCCATCTTGTCGTGAAGTTCACCAAACTTCTTTGATGTCTCCATGACACTATTGGTTTGACCTTGAAGAAGTTGTTGCAACATGGCCTCAATGTTGGATGGTTGAGCTGGAGATTGGGTAGAGGTGAAACCAGGAGGTGCACTAGCTTTTTGCTGCTGATGTGGTTGCTGGAAACCACCTTGTTGTTGTTTCTTTGGAAAGAAACCACGATTATGAGCATTGTTGATGAAGGGCTGAATATTCTTCTGTGGTTGCGGTGGATATACTTGATCCTAAGGGTTGGCTACATTGTTGATGTGGTATGAAAGACTAGGGTTATTAGAGTAGTTGATGAATCATTTGTTATAGCCACGCTGATTATGCACATAGCTAATCTCCTCTTGCTGGTTAGCCTCCCCAGCTTGAATATGAAGCTGCTCTTCATATGTGATAAAGTGAACTTGGTGTTGTTGACCAAGTAGGAGCTTGTCCAACTTATCATTAAGAGCCTTGATATCCTTCCTCGTTTTATCATGTGGTTCAGAGCCACCATAAGGTGTGCGATCATAGTCCTCACTATATATTCTGTCTAACTGAGCAAGGTTCTCCACAAGTTCCCAACCGTCATCAATACTCTTGTTCAGGAAAGTACCATTGCTTGCAGTGTCAAGCAACATGCGTATCTTCGGCAGAGCACCGTGATAGAGTGTACTAAGTAGGGATGATTTGCTAAAACCGTGATGAGGACACTGCATAATGTAATTCTTAAAGCGTTTCCATGCTTCAGAGAAGGTTTCAGTGTTTCGCTGTGCGAAACCAGAGATATCATTCTTCAGTCTTGCAGTACGAGATGTGGAGAAGAATTTGGCAAGAAAAGCTTTCTTGCAAGCATCCCAGGTAGTGATTGAGTTCATGGGAAGAGACTTCTCACATTGATGAGCTTTCTCTCCCAAAGAGAATGAGAATAGACGTAGCTTAAATGCGTCTTCACTCACACCGTTGATCTTGGTGAGACTGCAGAAATGATCAAACTCGTCTAGGTGGCCGAGTGGATCCTCCATTGGCAAACCATGGAATTTGTTCCCCTGTACCATAACTATCAAGCTGTGTTTGATCTCGAAATTGTTGTTCTGTACAGCAGGAAGTGTGATTCCATGATGTTGTGTGTGAGTGTTCGGGTTGTCACCAGCACCAATAGTGTGCTGGTTATCGCGGTTAACATTGTCCTCCATTTGCAAATCCAACCTTCTTACGTATTCCAAGTGTTCTTGTTCACGTCTTGCGCGAGAGTATTCCCTTTTAAGAGCACAAATTTCTTCAAAAATTTGAATTAAGTCAGTTGGTCCTCTGCTTCTCAGGTTCATACACAGCTATGCAAGTACCTGAAAACAAAGGAAACAAAGGAAAACAAGGTGAGTATGGCAGTATTAAAGAAACTTGATCGTAATAGATCCAAAATCCAGAATGTAACAAACAAACACCCAATTGGCAACATCGCCAAATTGATAACACGCATTTGACGTGTTTGTGAGATCAATTCCCTATCCACACAATGTTATCATGCCATTGTAGAATAGATAAGGTGTCAATCCAAATGGATGTGATGCTAGCATTCATGATGTAAATAGAACTACTAATTCAAGCTAAATATGAAAATGAGGGTTTACTAACAGTTACTAAACAAACAAAACATGTAGAAAATTTAAACGGGGAAAAGGAAACAAGTACTAACATGCATTGGCAGACACTAAGCATAAACAACATGAAAGTAAAATGGGTAAAGATGCAATCAAGCGAGAAGCAGTTCCTAAGGACAAGGGTAATTGACTAGAGATCCTTCCTGAACTACCTAAGCACCTAACATACCTCAAACAATGAGCTAACCCCTAGACAACAAATTCATATGCAACCAATACCAATGTCTTGGTAAATGGTTTCAAGCCAATCAATCACCAGACCTAACTCTCTTTAACGATACACTACTTAGCAGGCATGATGAACCAATCTACTAAAGCCAATAAGCACCCTAAACATCTAATATCTTAGGCTAGGATGTGAAAATATCTGAAATCACCATGTTCAGGTATTTCATTAAACACCTTCTGGGTGCTGAAATACCTAAAATCATATTTCAGTTGATCAGAAAGAAATCAAAATGAAAAGCAATGAAACAGAAGGGATATAGATGCAAATCAACTTAGGTACTTAGGAAGAACAGAATATCAACACTATTCTACCCCATCCTTAGGAACCTAAGGTAACTACTCACTACGCATGTTGGGTGCGAAATCAGTAAAACAGGAAAGCGTAGCTACTAAGGAAGACATGAAGATCAAAAGTCAAAAATGATGAACACCAAGAACACTAACCCAGATTAACAGAGTATCAATGAAGCAGTAGCAAAAAAAAGAGAAAGTGATCAAGGTAAAAACGAGATTAAAAGCATAAAACGTATATCAACATGCATCAGATAGTTCACAGCCCTAATCTAAGCATGAAAATGAAGAAAACAGAATATAAACATAAAATTAATCAAAATTTGGGTTTAGAACATGAAGAACATCAAGAACAAAGTTTAGAGAAAATAAAACCTAAGACAAAAGCTAAAAACGGAAAAAAGGCTTCTCGAAATGAAGGCGTTTTAGGGCTTTTATAATGTTTAGAGAAAAGCCATAAACGTATAAAAGACAATAAGAAATGATTAAACTGGGTCTTGGGTATAGTCCATCCTGGAACCAAGTTGGTCGGGACGGAGCTGCTTGGCTCGAGCTAGAGGTCGAGGCATGACGAAGAGCGGTCGAGCCGAAGACTTAGACAATCGAGCCATATTGAATGCGTTAGGTCGGGATCGATGTGGAGAGTTGCGCGTGTGACCGAGCCGGCTTCGCCTTGGCTCGATCACGAGATCGAGGTGAAGGCCGAGATGGTCGAGGTGACGAGATCGAGGGGGACAAGGCCGAGCCATCGAGTCGGCTTAGTGGTAGCTCGATGGTGGGCTCGATGGTTTGATCGAATCTTGACTTGAAGTACACTTGATCTGGTTCCATTCCACGCATTTTCCTTTCCTTCTCCAAATTGCAATAACATTGAAAGTTCTTGAAAGTCCTAAAAAAATCTCCAAAATGCATATGTATGCAAGTGCTAATGCAAAACTTCTAAAAATTGTAAACTTGCTAATAAAGTCTATGAATGTAACATATGTACAACTAAAAGACCTTAAAATGATGCTTAATGATTTCTTAAAATCACTAAAATGCAGAGACATCAACTATCGGACGTCAGAGATTCTTTTTCGGCGACATCACAACTAGTAGGCGATGCAAATTCATTTAGAGTTCTCCTATTTTGGATCTAGGGTTTTCATTTATGTTGAGTCTGGATCTGGGTTCGGACCTAACTTATTTTGTAAAATCCACTTGGATTGAGCTAGTTAGAGTTTATAAGTTTTATGAACTATAATTGGACTGATCTGTTATTAAAAAAAGGATATAGTTATAAAACCTAAAAAAGAACTATGAACAGTTGACAATAAATCATCGGTATGTTCCACAAGATTTTTATTTTATTTTTTATATAACTATGTTCCAAGGATATATATATATATATATATTTTAAAAAAACTATATGACAAAAAAAGAACTGAAATACCTTCGTCGAATTATAGCCTAAATTATATCATACATCATGTAGATCTATAATTTTAATCAAAATGATGATAAAAAAAACACTAGGAATCACATTTTCATACGATTTTTGGATGAACTTTTCATATATATATATATAATTTTTTATTTATAATTTAGGAGACGATTATCTATATATATATATATATATATATATATTTATTGATTATCAGAATTGGGGGTCAAGAACAATAGTTCGTTTGACTCTTTTCAAAGCCATTCTTTATATATAAAAAGTTATATAACCTAAGTAGCTTTTCGGTAGGTTCAAAGAGTCTAAAATCATTTAGAAAAGAATAACTGAAAACCCACGAAGCCTTTCATACCTACTCATGATGATAGAAAATAAAATTTAAAGTAGATACCTAAAAAGTTTACTGTGTTATACGATATTTCTCATTTTGTAATATGAATTTATATATCTGATTCTTCATTGGATTTATCAAGTAAGACAAAGAACCACACTTTGTAAACGATTCAATATAACTAACTAGCTCTCTCACTTTTAATAAACTAATGCATCAATGTAAGTTAGTTCATGAAACGTCACTAGCTTCAATCATATTGAATAAAAGTGGCATTGCTTTCCTTCTATATATATATATATATATACATGATTTTTACTTATTTTCGTAGCTTCTTATTTGATACTTCAAGATTAAAGGTGGACGCGTCATAGATCTGTCAAATGGACTGTTCAAATCCATTTTGACACGTCCATTTTTGTCCAATCGGATTTTGGACATATTTTGACTATATAGTTTCATATCAAATTAACTAAGTAATTGTGGTCTAGTGACTACCACATTTGAAGAGGAGGAATCCGGTGTGATCCAGGCAAGAGATCGATTTTTCTTTAGTACAAAATTATTTTTGATAAATACCTCGATCCCAACTCTTCATAGTTTACAAAAATATAAAATTACGGTCAAAATCTATACGTTTTCGTAGATAATATGTAAATTATATATAT
>OVBE01018027.1:0-10162 GCA_900406425.1 Iberis pinnata
CCGAAAAAACCGAACCGAAACCGAACCGATATCCACATTGAACACCCCTACTTGATACTACAACATATAGTTTTCCATGGGGAAAACGGGTCTAGGTAAGTAGATACCAACATGAGATGAACTTTGACATTGACTTTTGTTGATGGCAATATGATGTCTGAAGGTGTAAGAACCATCCTTGGAAGATAAACTTTGTTACCAATGCTATTCTCAGTTAATACTTTTTCTTCATTGATGTGATTTTCCAACTGTGTTACTTGCACCCTTGTCCCACTGCGACCATATTTCTGGTCAATATTTCTTATAAGCATAATAGGAACCCCCAACTTCAACCTCAAAACTTGGTTTGGCAAACTAGCACACTTTATGGCATTAAGAAACTCAGTAGATATGTCACTGTCTCTTGCTTTAGAAGAATTAAAGCTACAGATCTTGTCAGAACTAAAATATTCTTGAACTTCTCTGGGAAGAAGATCCATGATGCGGTCGTTAACCTCATTAACATCATCATTCATTGGACAAAGTATTGCACGCTCTATGAAAAAATTGTGGTCACTGAGATTATGTAACAAATCAGGATAAATACAATTAGTCATAGAGTCAATAGGGTAACATAAATCAAGGAGAAACATGTCTTCCGATATATCTATAATCAATTCGCCATCATTGGATTCTGAAAGCTTTCCATCTCCTAACTTAAGAATCCAAATAGAAAACTCTTTGATGTTATCTTGCTCTGAACGATCTGATTCAGTCGGTAGTCTCATATTCTTTGTTAATTTTAGAACTTTTCAAGAGTTCGACAAAACCGAAGAAATGAGAGAAACCTAAACTACTTGTTGTCTATTTCCTTTCGGCATAACTGGCAAAATTTGGAGAAAATCTCCTCCAAAGGCAATAGTTTTTCCACCAAAAGGTTTGTAGTTCTTAGTGACATCTTGTAGACTTCGATCAAGGGCTTCGAAACAGCGTATATGCATCATTGCAGCCTCATCCATATAATCAGCTTCATTTTAAGCAACAAATTACCTAGATCGTTGTCACATGAACTAAATCATGTGAAAATTTCATTTACTTGCAGCGGTAATACAAACCGAGAATGTGTGGTTCGTCCGCCATCTAGTAATAACGCTGCCATTCCACTTGATGCCACGTTTATTGCAATTTCTTCTATTGAACGAATGTAGGTAGACATTGTTTCCAAAGAAATGTTTTACAGTGCCATCATATCCATTAACAAAGAAAACACCACCAGAGTTAGATTCTGTAGCTCCAATCATATGACCATATATCTTATTCTGTTCAACTCTTAACTTCGGAAACATATTTTTATGTTCTTCACCACAAGTATATCTATCATAGAACAACTCATCTTGTATTAATTTGTTAACCGACGAAGAGAAACTATTATTTTCTAGAAATGACATTGGTCTGAAACTACGTAGAGTACTTCCATTTGTACGTAACAACTTTTCAATTTCTAACAACGCTTGATTTTGAATTTGTTCTTCTGTCATCTCATTACCTGAAAATTATATGTAATTTTGTGAGGTTTAGAGAAATTAATGAAAAATATCAAATAATTTTTTGTGTGTACTTAGTCTTCGAAGTATTTTTCTTTGCATGTATAAAAAATCATCTGAGAGTTGCATCCACATATTTAACCAAACATGATAAGGTCTTGATAAAATTTTAGACATTAAAAGAGAGGAAAATAACCTTTTTATGTATTTTTCACTCCCCCCAATTGACTTGCTTCATTAATTGCATCGATATATTCTTGATCATCTTCAAAAAGACCTAAAGCATAACATGCATCTTTAAAATTTGGGTATAGAATTCCTCCAACTGTTCGAATATCTTCGTAACTTGTAGGCTCTTTTTTCTTGTTTATTAGCATTCTTATTGACTATTTCCAAAACATAAGAAAAAGATTTCCATAATATAACCTCACTGTGGTTTGAAACGCCAGATACCACTGTCATGTTCGAATAATTTCCTTTATGTAAATAAATAAGTAATATCAATACTTTATAATATGAATATTTAATGTATGTAACAAGAAAATTTATCTGTTCTTATTTCTTCTATTTCAGGATTGAAGAAAGGAGAAGCCTTCTTGAAACATGTTGTATACCCAATGTAATACCAGGAAATTTCTGTGGGAATGTCTTAGATTAAGGCAAGAGTGTTGCACGCTACTCTCTATAATTAGAGTAAAAATAAATTGTAATTATGTAAAACCATAGTTCGAAATCTCACATTAAAGCATAAACATAAGAATTGATTAACAATAAGGAGACTTTGCCATATCTCATTCATCTCTAAGATTTGATCAATTGTTTTTTTGTCTGCCAAGGAGAAACAAACTTTTGAATTTTTATTTGTGCTTGATAATGTAATTGTTAAAATACTACTTGAATTTCCATGATAGCCTTTAGCTAAACTGTAAATCAAAAGAAAACTCATCTAGTAAGAATCGTGATTTGTAAGAGAAATTTTTTATGTAAAAGTATTTACCATTCTTTAAAGTTGTTGATATCATGAATCTCAGAGTTGATATAGAGCTTGTCGAAAAATGATGAATTTTGTACGGAGATATTTCTTGATAAAAAGAAATTTACATAAACAGATCTTTTTAAACTGAAATAGAAAACACACTTCTAAAAAAAGTTGAGTTTACTGTTATATGAATTTTTCTTCATCAAACTCACGAATAATATTATGGGACCATCTTTGTAGCATTTTACATAAAAATAAATATCTTCTGCCCATTTTTCCCATAGAGTAACGTCAATGACTGATTCCCTAATAAAAGAAATTTTTAACTTTTAAGAGTATAACATTGAATAAGAAGTTTATAAAATGTGACTATAATCAAGTTTATATAAATGAAATAAAAATAAATGTTTTGACATTTTTCATTAATTCTCCAAAACCTTGAGATATATACTTCAAACATATTGAGTTTGTGATATCTCAGCTCGGTTTTGGTAATTATATGATTAAACCGAAACATGATATGTCAATTCAATTAAAAGAAATGATGAATGTGAGTTTCTTAGACAAATAATACACTAAACTTATATATGACATATTATATATTGTGTACGGTTGAAAATAATACTATTTCAGGTTATATGTTTATGCACACCTTCCATTTTAACACAATTATGTCATATTATATAAACATATAAAAACTCATAAGTATCAATGCAATTAAAACAAATGTTTGCCAAATACTTCAAAGACCAAGTACACATAACAAAAATAAATGTTTGATATTTTTCATTAATCCTCCAAAATCTCATCAAATTTCCAGGTTATGAGATAACATATGAACAAATTCAAAATCAAGCGTTGTTAAAATAATATAATAGTGATAAGTAGCTAAATTATATGAGTCATTTAAAAAAACTAATCCAAGATATTTGAGCTGTAAATTTAATAGCTTTGACGTCCCGAAACGTTAACTTTTTATGATCATTCATTCCAATGATCTCACCGATAACATATGTAACACAAATTCTTATAATAATAAACGATATATTCAAAGATATACATGTTTAAAATCACATACAAGGAAAAAACATACCTATTAAAACATTATCATGGTCGGTCCAAGTTTGTATATCACAAAAAGGGACAAATTTGAAATGTGTGAGAAGTGGCTCTAAAACTCCCATAATTATGTAAAATTTTAAAATTCATTATCATGTAGCAGTCTCCTTCTTCTAATTGGTTTTGAAATTTGGAGATAATAAATGCTTTGATGGAAACTTGTATTCTATCTCTCTGCAAGCATAGATAAAAATTACAAATTAACAATAACTTACTATAGGACACATTAAGTGTGATAATATAAATTTGTGAAAAACCTTTTCTTCTAAAAGAAACATATCTAATCCTGTAATATCTTTCGGTCTATTTGTTTGTGGTATGTCCATACACGGAAAATCCAAACGTTAATTTTGCATGGTGAGAGATCAATATTAAGATCAAAAACATGTTTTAAATAAGCGGCATTTTTTATCCTGTATACACATGTTAAAAAGATAGTTAGCATCGATGAAATTTCAAAGATAATGTGTATTCCAAAATAAATTCAACAACAACGTAAAAAGAAAAACATAAACCAAGAATGTATCTATTTTTAATTAATTTATTTTGGTACACGATCTTCCACAAAAATAAAATATGTTGCTATTCTCGACCAAACATAACTTCACAAAGGACTTTGTATCTTAAAACATTCAAGATAACATTGATACAGTCTTTTACGTATATGATCTACTATCGTTGGGTTAAAAATTTCAATTGTCGATGTTAAATATTCCATGGAGTGTTTCACATTCAACTGTCAATGTTAAATATAATCCACTATGTTGGGTCAAAAATTTTAACACTTTTCAATTATCTATTATATCAACATTAAAAAAGAAAATGAAGCATTTTATCAAACATCTGGTGTGTACAATTTCATTTAGAAGAAAAAACAATTTTTTCTACATATGATAAGAAACCACAAAACGATGATGATTGTTTAAATCAAAAAGAGAAAACTAAAAGTGTTTCAATGTATAAAATAGAAAATCATATTGCTTAAAATTATGAAATACTTCAAAGAACTGAAACTGACATGAAATAGTGATAGAGATAGAAACAAAAAGATGTGTAAAACATGCGGAGATCCAGAAAACTTCCATAGAAATGCAGTCATAAAGATTACTCTGAAGAAAGAGAACCAAAACCATGTCAAAACGAAAAGCTTAGAGAGTGAGAGACAATACTAGAGAGTGATAAAAGGCGATGAATCACCAGTTTCTGCAGAAGCTCACTTAGTATCGAAATCAAGAAAAATGAAAGAAGTGTGTTTTAGATAAGAATATATGTTACATTAAAAATTGTTCATATTAAAAAAATTAAGAGATCATGGAGTGATGGTGTTAAAACGTTAAAGTTCCTCAAATATAGGTGGTGGAGTTAATTTCAATTTTTTCTACGTATTATTTGAAAAAATAATAAAGATTTTTTATTTCTAAAAGCTTGGAAAATTGACACATAAGAAAAAGACACATGTCAAATGGAGAGCACATTATTTTTCAATAAAGTGAACTATCTTTTAGTAAATAAATATTTTAAAATATAAAAAAATATCCAACATCAATTTTTTTCCTTTTTTTAAACACTTATAAATATCTTTATATTTAGTTGTACCCAAATGCACCATTAAAAACTCATTAATATATTTTTGTAAACAAAGTTATAAGACTTTATAAATGTGTTTTCTTAATTTTTTTATATAAAGTTTAAAATCTACTTATAAGGTTTTAACTGAGTACCATATAAATATCGATTCTAATAAACTAGATTATTTCATTTAACTATAACTATTGAAGCAATTAGTGAACTTTCTCTCTCAACTTTTCTCTCAATTTCTCTCCGAACCGACTCAACAAATTCGCCGTGTTTTTTGTCGCCGGTGACCAGAACTAAGCCGGCACCGAGCTCTTTCGCCTTTTTCTTTTTCTCTTTTAGGCATCAATGTTCTAACACACCGCTTCCTCTCCTCTTTTCCCTCATCGACTCTTCCTCTGACTTCCCTAGGGAGACTGCATGCGCCGCCGATGAAGCTATTCTCCCCCTGACCGTCAATTTTTTGTTGCTACGCTGGTGGTTACAAGCAAGAAGCGACCTTTTCATTGGTGGTCTAATCCGATTAGCTTCCAAATTTGGTGCATCGTTGCTTTATTCATGGGTACGAGTGTCACGATGGCAGTTTAGCTCGACTTCCAGTTATCTTGTTGGCGTCTTGATGGTGGATGTCAGACGAATGACCGGAAGGATGAACGAGAGGAAAACTCGGACAATTTGCGAAGCATGGGTTTTAGGGTGGGCCGGTTCAACAATTGTTGTAGGCCCATTCCTTGTTGTGATAAGCCCATTTGCCGTATTTTGTTGTGCTTGTCTTGTAATTATCTGTGTGTGTTTTTTACTTTCTGTTTTAGATTTTAATAATGTCAATTTAGTTTTATTGGATCCTAGTGATCAATACTCGTGGGTCAATATCCTGTGTTTATATCCCGCGTCGGTTGAAAACCATAAAATAGGGATTATGGGACTTCTTTCTCCCTGTTTGGGATTAGTTCTTCTCCCTCTTAGGAGATTTAGTATATATTATAGTTTAGTTCATCTTGGAAAGAGATCAGTTACCTAGTATGGGTTTGTATCTTTCCCAAGTGGAATTTGTAATACCTCATTGTGGGTTGTTCGCTTGTGATTAATATAATTAAGTTGACAAAAAAAACTGAGTATCATAAATTTTTGTAAGAATGTAAAACTCGTTTATATGATTTTATTAACAAAGTTTTAAGATAGTATATATAACTTTTAAATTTATAACCCATTTGTATAGTTTATAAACAAAGTTATACAACCTTATAATTTTCTTACAAAAGATAATACACAATTGATAAAGTTTATAATAAATTAGATGGGTACTTATAGTTTTTATAAAAGTTCTTACAAGATATATACAGGGCCGACCCTGATGGGAAGCTGGAGAAGCAAGGGTTCCAGGCGCATAATTTATATAAATTTTAGGGGCATCAAAAAGGCATCATTTTTAGCCTCTATGAGGATTCCTTGGGACGAGTTTGATCCTCACCTCCTGTTAAAAGATATCATTTTTGCCATCAGTTTTAAGCATCAAATACCTTAGGACCGGAACTGGATATATAAATGAAGAAACTTATATAAGGATAGTACATAAACATATAAAACCTTACAAGTCATTATAAACAAGAGTATTTTTGTAGAATATGTAGTTTTCAAACAATATTGGAAATAAGGCACTTTTGAAAAACTAATTTGTGATTTAGGTAATTTTTTGTAAGCATTAAAAATTATACCGATAAAACTTATGTGAATTAAATTATTACTAACATATAAATGATGTAAGATTTTTTGAAAATATTATTTTTTTGTGAAATTAAATATGAAAATGTACCATTTTTGTAATTGAGTTTCATTTGATATGGAAAAATATGTAATAAAATCATAATTATTTAATAATATTCATATAAGGAAACATCATATTACCTAGGACATGCAATTTTATTTGTAATGTGAATATATAATTTTGCAAACAATACATTCACATGAACGTGATATGTGCACAATTGATGGTCACATGAATGAAAACCATGCAATTGTGAATGCTCTTGATTCACGTGAATTATATGCTTCTTTGATTGTTATTCTTGTGAATGGAGACCCACCTAAAAATAACCAAGGATATCGATATTGAAACTGTGAGTAATTAAGTTCCAGTCGTGAATAATAAATATGCACGTGAAGATCAATTGTGCATGGAAATGATTTGTGAATGCGAATGTTGGTACTGTGAATGTACTTAAACTGAATTACCTAGGTAAAAATAGGTAATTTTTTTTATTTTCCTTAAAATTTTAAAGTATTAATTTGATAAAATATATATTTACATAAGTTTATTGTTAAAATTATTCATTTACATAATAGTAAATGATTTATCTCAAATTAGTTCTAGGGATATAATAGTTATATTACATGGTAAAAGTACCTAAACACTGATGAATTTTTAAAAGATCTTATTTCCAAATAGCTAAGATAAAATGTCCATTTAGCAAATTTTTTCTATAAACAAACCTTGTATGTAGTTGTGTAAACCTTATAAATTTTATAGTATTTAATTATAACTCTGATAAACATTCTTACTTTTGGTAGGTATAAGGTGCTATGTTTTCTGTGATAACCAAAGAATTAAATCATATTTTCACACATATGTTTTTTTGTCACCATTCACACATATGTTTATATAAGGTTTTAACGATGATGCGTTAGAGGTTAACGAGACGAATGCAAAATATATTAAGTTATATATCCAAGGAAAAGCTTAAACTTAAAACGATAACATAAACTAATGTAAAGTGTGTTAACAAACGGAAGCATATAACATCTAAGTTATACGACTAGGCCATTCGGGATTAAGATGTTATCAAACTTAACATTATTAAAATTTATTGTGTATCTCAAAGACTGAAACCATATCAACAAGCCAAAGAGGATTCATCCATCATCCTCAAATCCCGAGCTAATTTCAATACCAAAATTCATCATCAAATATCCTTATTCACTGTTTTCATCATCAGAAAGAACAAACACTCCATTATGGCGTTTTGATATCGGGTTAATCAATTCGCATCATGGGTCGGATCCAACGCATTTAATTCATGATTTTATATGAAAGCCCAAGCTAAAGAAAATGACCACAATCATGTTAGTTGACGTAGGTCAGCTAAAGATAATCAAACTAAGTCAACAATTAGAATGACTTATCAGTGCTTGTACATGTAGTTAGTTGGGTTATCCGTTCACACACATATGAAATGTGTTGTTACTTATCTGCATTCTTTAATTTTTGAATTTTCATATCCTCCATTATGGAGTCATATCTTGTAAATGCATTGACAATCACGGTGTTAACTATTTTGTTAACATGGTATGACTTAGATGTTGACATGGAAAATATATGGTAACTATAAGTCTATAAGAAATGATCTCGTTTTACAAAATTAAAATGACAAATCGTAATATCAAAATGAAATATAGCATAACCGATCCGAGAAATTCTATATGGATTGTTGCATCACCGTTACAAGCATGTCATTGGAGCGAAAAAAATCTCTCACCATCCAAGTTGATTTAGATGGTGAAAAAAGTTAGAAGTGATTTTATTTTATTTTATTCATATAATCATAACTTGTAGTTACGATTAATTGTGTTGATCATGATTAGTGGAGTTAATCGTATATGGGAAATTAAGCAGAATTTTTAGAAGTTCATTTTTGTATATCGAAAATTGGTTAGTTTGGGAAGTGCATCGAAAAACCAACAAATTTAAGAAAAATATTATATGTGGGGGGGGGGGAATATTCAACCATTGGAGAAGATAATTAAGTTAAAAATTGTCACAATATATTTTAGTTAATGGTAGATTGAAAATGCTCTTAGCTTATAGTAGATTTGTAAATTGGTATTACTAACGTGTCATTTTACACAAATTCTCTAAAATTTGATATGAGCCTAATTATTTTCATAAATGATCTTTATGCTATTAAAAGATGACTCATTTAGAAAACAACATTGGGTTATCATGACATAATAAATTAACTAAAATATAAACTCTAGTTAATGATAATTTTCTCAAAAGACATTAAAAAAACCTGCCCACAATAACTTCAGTAATTTAAGATATGACCAGACATCATTTAAATTGGGGATACCTATTTAGTTGAGCTCAATGTATAAAAATACGTGAGAAAATGTATTAGACATTTTACACCACAATACCAACAAATAGACATAATTCTACACTACACTAATTAAACACAATTCTTCAGATTTTGAGCATCATATTGAACCATATTGAATGTTAATCTTGAAAATTTAAACATTGGTTGTGATTATAGTGCCATAACACCAATCATAGGAAAAGTTTTTGCTTGTCCTTTGCAACTCCACCTCATCATTTCTTTTTATTGTGGGTTCCACATAACTACAAATGCAACTTCAAATTTTTTTTACCAACCTAAATCAAAATAAAAAACTTAATTAATGAAATTAATTCTCATAAGTGAAATCGTAGAAGCTATGGATCAAATTTATCTAACATTTCTCCTTCTCCCATCTTTTATGAGGCAATGTTTATGAACTTCGCTTATCTTTCTCACATATTTTTCACCTTATAGGCCTATATTTGGCAACATATATCAATGTATTATCATGAAAGCTGTTTTTAAGCAATAGTGACACAAATGGACTAAAGCTCCATAATCAAAGTTATCATTCTCATAAATGTAAACGAAATCTCACGTTATCAACACGATTACTCTAAACAATTTTTTTTTGTTTTATTATATACCCTAGTAGCGTGCAACATCTGTTGAACCGGCCTTAACAATCTTAAGACCCGGTCACTGTTTTCTTCAAGAGAGTGAGTGACGAGATACTTTTCAAGTGACTACTTTGTTCTGTCTTGACAGAGGAGACTTTTTTGGTGGACGAGGCTCTACTTTTAGGTGATTACTTTTGTCTTGATGGACGAGGCACTCTTAATGGACTA
>OVBE01018029.1:0-10161 GCA_900406425.1 Iberis pinnata
ATGTTTCCCGGGATCGTCTCGGGCTAGGAGTTCTATGTGGGAGGAGGAGATGCGGCAAAAGGACGCGGCTATGTAGTCCATGCAGCTAGAGTTGACTCATATGAAGGGCGCGCAATTGGGGACGAAAGCTCGCCTCACCGCCTAGATGACCGAGCAACTCAGGGCGCAACGGGAGGAGATGCAGCATCTCATGGATGAGCAGGTCCGGATGACCGTGGAGTCTTTCATGTCTCAGATGTCGGGCCGCTTCCTGCCACCACAGTAGTCTCGTTTTTTATATTATGTCGATACTTTTGGTTTTTTGTAAACATTTGCATATTTAATATTTTATGAAAAATTTTATTTTTATTTATGTTTAATTTAATTTAATTTAATTTAATATTTATAAATAAATTTAATTTTTTATATCAATATTTAACAAATTACTAATAAATAAGCAATTTTTTTAAAAAACGTACCAAATACTGACGGATCCTTCCGTCAGTATATGATCCGTCACCAATCCGTCAGGAATTTCGTGACGGATTGGTGACGGATTAATACTGAGGGATTCCTGACGGATCAGTTATTGACGAATGGATCCGTCAGGAAATCCGTCACTAACTGGCCGTCACTAATCCGTCAGGAAAATTCCTGACGGATTCGTGACGGATGGTCTGACCATTTAGAACTGACGGACACGATTCCGTCACGAATCCGTAAGGTTTTACGTTTCTTGACGGATTCGTGATGGATTTGTCCGTCACGTTTTTGTTCTAAACCCAAACCCTTAGAACAAAAACCAGCCACCACTAAGAAATCCCGACACCACAAGAGCATGGAAGGAGAAACAAGAGAAAAATCAAGACTATAACCCACAAAACCAAGCCAAACACATGAGTTCTTCATATCTCATGATGTCACTTTTGTTGAATAAAAAATTCTTATTTAGAGAAAACAACTTTGCCTAGAGCATACAAAGTTGATTCCAAAAAGTTTAGTAGATCAGAAAGAAGCCATAAAGTTTAACGGCATAAAAAGAAAAGAGAAAAGTGCCAGAATAATGAAAAAATTATAAAATCCGAAGAGTTAGATTTAAATCGTAAGTTTTTGAAAGAAGACAAATATCATAATTTTATTATAAAACTAAGTTGCCAAGAGAAAAATCAAGAGAGAAAAAGGAAACAGAAAGCTAAAAATCAGAAACCAAGTAGATTATGAGTATGTTATAAGAGATTGACGAAGAAGAAGCCGTTGAAGAATATTCCATATCCCTTAACTTTATTCCTTAATAAAGAGAAAAAATAATTTCCTAAAAAGCTTACTTAATTATTTTTATATGTTTTTTTTTCATACGCATGTTTTTTGGGGTGATTTTTAGGGATTTACTTTGACCAATTATGGTTTAAATCATCATTGCGAATATAACCATGGTTAGCCACAATGCATTTATAATAATTATTATTTTTTGAATTTCTCTTATTTTAATCTGTTGGTTGTAAAAAATTATAATATGATATTAATTTTTTAATTTATTGTTGCATTTATAATGTTTGATATTACAAACTCTTCTTCATCCTCGTAAGATATTCATCATCTACTTGGTTTCTTCCCTATACTCTGAGTTTTAGCTTTCTGTTGACCTTTTTTGTCTTGGTTTTTCTCTTAGGAACTTAGTATTATAAATAAAATATAATATATGTCTTATATCAAATACTTACAAATTAAATCTAACTCTTTAGATACTATACTTTTTGTCATTCTTTAGGTTGTTTTTTCTTTTTATGTCGTCAAATTTTATGGCTTCTTCCTTATTAACTAATTATATATTTTCTATTATGGCTCAAATTTTGTTTTTTTATTTCTCTCATATTTTTATGGTATTTTTTCTTAACGGATACGTGGTGATAAAACAAACTTATACCGTGAGAAGATGTCTTCATCATACAATACCATATTTTCATCATCCTCCGTTCAACCTTTTCTCCTATATGTTGTTGCCACTTCCTTAGCAATCAATTATAACTGTGATGAGACAGTGATGTTGATGATTCAATAAGCTAACATGGTTGCTCCACCATACAAGAAACGAAGAAACAAACTTGGAAACCCAAGTAACCATATACGTTAATAGGAGGTAAGTTACATGGGATTCCAAGTTGGTTTCTTTGTTTCTTGTGTGGTGAAGAAACCGTGTTAGCATATTGAATCATCAACATCACTATCTCATCACAGTTAAAGTTGATTGCTAAGGAGGCAGGAACAACGGAGAGGAGGAGTGTTGAATGGAGGATGATGAAAATATGGTATTATATGATAAAGACATCTTCTCACAATTTAAGTTTGATTTATTAACACATATCCGTTAAGAAATAATACCTTAAAAATGAGAGAGAAAGAGACCAAATTCGATCGAGAATAGAAAATAATTAATATATGAGGAAGAAGCCATAAAGTTTAATGGCATGAAAAGAAAAAAGAAAACAGAGAGAATAAAGACAAAACTATAAAATTTAAAGAGTTAGATTTATATTGTAAGTTTTTGAAAGAAGACATATATTATAATTTTTTTATAATACTAAGTTTCCGAGAGAAAAACCAAGACGAAAAAGGTCAACAGAAAGTGAAAATTCAGAGTATATGGAAGAAGCAAAGTAGATTATGAGTAGGTTGTAAGAGAATGATAAAGAAAAAGCCGTTGAAGAATATTCTGTATCCCTTAACTTAATTCCTTAATAAAGAGAAAAAATAATTTCCTAAAAAGATTAGTTAATTATTTTGATATGTTTTTGGTCATACGCATGTTTTTTTTTTACTTTTAGGGATTTACTTTGACCAACTATGGTTTAAATCATCATTGAGAATATAACTATGGTTAAGCATAATGCATTTATAATTTTTTCTTTTTTTGAATTTCTCTTATTTTAATCTGTTGGTGGTAAATAATTATAAGATGATATTTATTTATTTATTTATTTATTATTATTACACTCATAACATTATAAGACTAATTTGTAGAATGTAATAGCTTCTATATCTTATAATATTACTTACAATTCCTCCATTAACCTGTTTGAACCTCCCAAGTACCATTCTTTTTTTCTGAAATCAATGTCGTAAATGCTTCAACCTTGAAGATATGTTTTGGGAGTTAGAAAGTTTATTAGATTTTGATCGTTTCCATATTATCCATAGTCATTAACCCCCACAGACACTTGAAGGTGGTGAAGAAGTTATTCCTCTTAGCATTAGCATGCGAGAAGAATTGTTATTATCAGCACCAATGGTTAAAAGAGAATGAACACTTCTTCACCTCTTTCAAGTATTGTGGTCGTTAATAGGTATGGTAGTAATGATGATGGAAATCAATGTCGATTAGGTTGAAGCATTTACGACTTTTATTTCACAAAGAATAGTAACTTGGAAGGTTCAAACAGGTTAACTTGGGAGGTTCAATATTAAGTAATATTAATGGTCATGGTGGTTGCAATATGGAGTTCCTTTGGACGTTTAGATAAAGTATTCACATTCAAGTAATCAAACCATAGACCAGAACCAAACCTGACCAACACTGGAGATGACAAGAGACATCTGGAAATAAAAGAAGCATAAGCTGAAATGAAAAAGTGAAAGCAACATCACAACAAATATATACGGCCAGATCTAGACCAAACAAAAAAAGAGGATAAAAACAAATTAAATATCCTAAGGATTGAATTCTCCAAACCATAATCTGAATAGAGCTCACCAGTCACCACAAGGAAAACATGAGCCTAAGAGAGATATGCATCACAAACGCCACCAAAAGACGTCCAAGGATGAGAGCAGAAACCCATGAGGAAACTATATATATTCTTCTTCTTTTTTTGTTAAGTAATTTACAATTCCCATTCTTTTGGTATGATTTTTGCATAATATGTTTAAATAACTAAACATGGAAATATATCTCAAACAAAGTTGACTTTGGAACTAAAAACTTAATTTTTTTAAAGAAATATCTTCAATAAGAAATTGCCAATAAAATTTTAAAAACAATTGAGGTTGGTCAAACTTGATGAACAATTGAATAGTGAAATAAGAAGAAATATGTGTTGATCTTAATAACTAAAAGTCTAATAGAATAACTGAATTTGTATCACGACAACAAAAGTAATGGTACATAATAGAAACTAATAATTAAATTTAAATACATGGTTAATATAATATTTGATTATCGAACATTGTCATAGTTAGATTTTAGAACGTATTAAGATATATGGGCTTATACGTTATGTTGTATATGTTTAGGGATGCATAGATATAATGCCGAAAAACCTCTTCTTTATAAACTTGGGATTTTGAGTAAAGTGAATAAACAATCTTTCTTGGTATCAGAGCCGAAAAGGCTTGGAAAGTTTTGTTCAGAAGAAAATCTCAAAATCATCACACAATGATATATAGAAATTGAGTTACTGTGTTCTTATTGCTCCAAGTATGGGCATAATATTCAATCTTTTTATAAAGTGCAAGGATATCCTCATTGGTGGCTACAAAACTATGGAAAAAACAGAAGAAACGAGTGTTTTTTTGGTGAATCGAAGAATAATATGTGTTATTTCGACGTTTCTCCAATTGACGCCGTTTCTGTAAAACTGTAAATTAAAAAAATAATGTGATTACTACAATTAGGCCAATTCAACAAATTATACTCAAGTGACGTATAATCATTTATTCAACCCATTTTGTACAAAAGTACAACCGACTATAACATAACTCATATGAGTTTTTTTTTGTTCTTTCTTATAAATCTTGGAAGTTCCAAATCTATTTAAAACATATATCAGTCTACCTAAAAATTAGTGATCTTTGACCATATGAACTAATGTCACCGTTTAGATATTATTTAACTAGCTCATGTTTGATGTGGTAGTTTATGTCGTGTTGAAAATGGATATGTATTACAATTGAACAAAACTAATCAATCTTAGTTATTAGGGAAAATGAGCAACAAAGCAAAGAAAAAAATCTTTCGTCGTGAAGATTTCGAAACTAATTTATTCTTTTAATGATTTTTTCTTCGCCATTCTCCTGTACATATTCTTCTTTTTAATCTACAACATATTCAACATCTGCTTTGTATCTTTTCCTTGTAAACAAATACTGTTTCATACAAAGATCTAACCAATAAAGTTCTAATAAGAAAAGTCTATCTCTAATAAACCTAAATGAAATTCTCCAATTTTCGATAGAGTCAATTCTCACATTTACAAATTCAAGTCTATTCCAAACATATGCTTTATAACATTATTATGGATCATAACAAATTTTAGTGATCTAGTAATTAAGCAATATTTGAAAAAGTAAAACAAACAAGCAACAATAACAAAAATAAATTGCATCCAGAACCAATCCTGAGGTCAAGCAAAGCAATCACGAGATTGTAGTCCATTTTTATTTTCAGAAATTTTAAGCTAAGATCTACCATATTTTCAAAATTTTAGTTTAAAAATCAATACATGTTTTATTGAATTTTGCGATCTTTAAAATTTTAGGACTAGCACTGATTGGATCAATGATTAGCTAAAATAAAGTAGGTGTCAAAACAATAATGCAAGGATCTGGATTGGACACATTCTTAGAGCATAGAAAACTTAATCAAGATTAGTCATCTTATATTTGTACTAACCAAATTTTTATATTTCTTTTATAAACTCACAACAAAAGATTTATGGAATTCCAAAGAATATCATTTTAAAGAGATTGCTTCTGTTTGATTAAAATGCTCAATAGTCGTCATCAACATTTCATAATTAATAATCAAGATCACAACTTAGTTTTTGCAAGAAGATTATCAAATTTTTGATAAAAAGTATTATATTAATCATTACATGATAAAATAATATTTAACTACGTTTTCTTCATTTGAAATTTGGTTTCTTTCTTTCTCTCTCATTTTAAAATTATTTTTCTTAACGGATATGTGTTGATAAATCAAACTTAGACCATGAGAAAATTTCTTCATCGTACAATACCACATTTTCATCATCTTCCTCCGTTCAATCTTTCTTGCTCTCCGTTGGTTCCGCCCCTGAGCAATCAACTTTGACAGTGATGATACAATCACATCGACGATTCAATAAGTTAACCCGGTTTCTCCACCACACAAGAAACAAAGAATTCAACTTGGAAACCCACGTAATTTACCTCTCTTATTTATGTATATAGTTATAGTTATGTATATATAATTAAGTGTCATTCTAAATTCTAAACGTTAATCAATTAGGACAAATTGCTTTACGAAGAGAAGTATGTTTGATCTAATTTTAATTTGTTACAATTTTATAGTCAAAGAAACTAGGATTAGATAAGATATACTTTTAATTGCTTATTTTGTTACAATTTCATTAGATTAATTTAAATTTTTATTTGTTCCTATTGAAAAGATGATTATATTTTTAGTCAAAGACACTATACTAACACACAAATTTGATTAGTATTTATTTGGTTGAAAATTTCCAACCAATTTCCAACTAAATTAACAGAGGAATTTCTAACTATATAAATAGTCTAAAAATAGGCAATTATTTTTGGACTTTATGTGATTTTCAACTATTAACCTCCAACTAAATTACCGTCACCAAACTTTTCTTGGAAAAAATTTATTACTCTACTAATAAATCATAACTTATTAATGTAGTGACATATTCTCCGACATCATAGGAGAGGACACAACCTTCCATGGAACCTGAAACAAAAAAAAGTAACAAAGAAGCTGTAAGGAAGAAAGCTTATGCTTGTCTAGTGTCCTCATGTGTCCACTTAATTTATCAATTTTTCTACATAGTGACATGAACATATATGACTTTATACACATAAAATATCCCCTTTTTCTCACTATTTTTAAGAGAGTGTTTTCCCATTCCAGTGAGGTCTCTAAGAGCAAGAGTGAGGTCATGGTGGACACATGAGAACACTAGATAAACATACAATTTCCTCCTTGCAACTTTATTGTTACTTTTTTGTTTCGGGTATTTTTGGTATGTAATCTATATTGGTTCATTTTCTTATATTTCAATTCCACTTTTGCATACTATATTTAAATAACTATACATAAAAATATATCTAAAACAAAAGTTAAACTTGGAACCAGAAAATTAATTTTTTCAATAAAAAATGTCAACTAAATTTAGAAAAACAATGAATGGCACATAAAGAGATTAATAATTATAATTAAATACATGATTAATATAAGATTTTATTATCGAACATTGCCATATTTATAACGATAAGACCTAACCTATGATATTTATATAATATGACATTTCGCAACTACGTGAAGTCAGATTTCGATGTGAAAATGTGAAGAAATAGACAACGACTTGACCAAAGTCATTTTTTAAATTATATAACATAATTATCTTATAAAACAATACAAATTAATTAAAAAAAATTAAAACAAAACATTGCCTAGTTTTAAAGACTATATTTTCAATACATATACTTACTAATGAACAACTTATTCACGCACTAAATATTAATTTTTTTCTTCGAAATTCAACTTCTTGGGTAAATTAAAATAAATATTGCGATTACTACAATTAGACCAATTAAACAAATTATACTCAACTGGTGTATAACTTCAATCGACTATAACTTAATCCATATGATTTTCCTTTATAAACCTTGGAAGTTCTAAACCTATTTAAAGTGTAAATTACTTTTCTTAAAAATTAGTGATCTTGAACCATATAAATTAATGTCATGGTTTAGATATTATATAACTAGTCCACTTTTGTTTTTTGAGATATTAATGGTGGTAGTTTTTGTCGCGTTGAAAACAGATATATATTATTGTTGAACAAAATTGATCAATCTTAATTATTAGGAAATAAGAGCAAGAAAACAAACAAAAAAATAGAGAGTTTTCGTTGTTAGGATCTTGAAACTATTTCTTTTTCCAATGATTTTTTCTTCATCATTCTCCTTAACATATTCTTCTTTTCTCTATAACATATTCTTTTCTCTATAACATATTCATCATCTGCTTTGTATCTTTTATCTTGTCCCTAAATTTTATGTGAATTATATATCGGAGGAGAATAAAGTTTACAATATATTGTAAAACCTATAATTTCGGAAGATCCAAACAGACATTTGAAATTAGACGGAAACGGACATTGCTTAGAAAATTAGCTGTATGTTTATGTCATTTTCATAATTTTCGTAACATATCTTTATATGTATTATGTATACATATATTACCATATTATAATTATGCATTTATTTTTAAATGGTGCAATTTCAGAAGAGATAGTTACATGTTGCACAAGACATTCTGTGATGGATTAAAACAAGAGTCGACAAGAAACCCTACCTTGAAGATAAATATTTAATTTCAATTAATAAAAAATATATTTTAAATTAATATTAAATTAAATTTGCAAATACCAAAAATAATTAAAATTATTAATTTTGGAACAAAAAAAAATCCTACAACATCAATAAAAAATTAAAAGATTACATATTATAGAATATATATATATATAGTGATTTAAGATTTTAAATAAAAAAATAAATTAGAATTACAAAATATTGTGGTTTTCCTATATAAAAAACATTTAAATATAAAGACATATAATAACTTTTACCTAAAGAAAATCATTAATCATACAAATATTTTAGTAATAAAGCACGTCAAAACGAATTTAATGTTTCAGCTGTTTAGAAACTAAAATATAATAAAAATATAATGTAAAACATTGCAATATATATATATATATATATATATATATATACACGACTATATGTTTAATTTTCTATATCATATTACTACAAAATATTAAGTTTATAGGAAATATTACTATAAAGTTTTAAATTTTTATAAATTGCTATTGTTTTGATACATTTAATTATAACTTTAATTATGTCCACATTTCTTTGTTTCTAAATGACACACAAACTGTAACCTTCGTAGAGAATAATAGTAATAAAAATATAAACACGCAAAATCTAATGCAATTCAAGATTTGCTTCTACATTGATTTGATTAAAAAATATAAAAGTCATTATATTCTAACCATTAGTCTTATAATGTTATAAATGTAATAATAATTAGAAATATCATATCTTAGTCTTATACAACCAAGAAATTTAAATAAGTGAAATTATTTTGAAAAAATTATAAATGTATTGTGGTTAACCATGGTTATATTCGCAATGATGATACATACCATATTTTGCCAATCTTTAAAAATCACAAAAAGACATGTGTTTGTTACAGAAAAAAAATCATATCAAAAATCATATCAAAACAATTATTAACGAATAAAGTTAATATATTTGAGAGGAAACAAAGTAAGAAAGAAAGAAGTTTTTTATAGGTGTGTGAAAATGTTTTATATTACAAAAAATTCTTCAATGGCTTCATCTTCTTCATCCTCGTAACATATTCATCTTCTACTTGCTTTCTTCTCTACACTATGAATTTTAGCTTTCTATTAACCTTTTTCGTCTTGGTTTTTCTCTTTGAAACTTAGTATATTGTACAATAAAAAAATTATAATATATGTTTTCTTTCAAAAACTTAGAAATTAAATCTAACTCTTTGGATACTATACTTTTCGTCTTTCTTCTTGTTGTTTTCTCTTTTCATGCCGTCAAATTTTATGGCTTCTTCATGATTTACTAATTATATATTTTCTATTCTGGTTTAATTTATTTCTTTCTTTCTCTCATAATTTTTATGGTATTTTTCTTAACGGATATGTGTGGATAAAACAAACTTAGACTGTGAGAAGATGTCTTCATCATATAATACCACATTTTCATCATCCTCCGTTCAATCTTTCCTCCTATGTGTTGTTTCCGCCTCCTGAGCAATCAATTATAACTGTGATGAGACAGTGATGTTGATGATTCAATAAGCTAAGCCGGTTGCTCCACCACACAAGAAACGAAGATACAAACTTGGAAACCTACGTAACCATATATGTTAATAGGAGGTAAGTTACGTGGGATTCCAAGTTGGTTTCTTCATTTCTTGTGTGGTGGAGAAACCGAGTTAGCATATTGAATCATCAACATCACTATCTCATCACAGTTAAAGTTGATTCCTAAGGAGGCAGGAGCAACGGAGAGGAGGAGTGTTGATATGAGGATGATGAAAATGTGGTATTGTATGATGAAGACATCTTTTCACAATTT
>OVBE01018031.1:0-10161 GCA_900406425.1 Iberis pinnata
TATATATATATATATAGTTTCAAATCTATAGAAAATTATTTTTCATAATTTTGATAATCTAATTTAATTATAGATACTTATAATTATGATTTACAAAAAATCTAATAATAACTAAAATTGTATTTTAACGTCGATTAAAATATATAATCACATGAGTTATCATTTTTAAATTTAAATAATTTAATTTTACCAACGTATTACACAGTATTACACAGATCCTAATCTAGTATTATATAGAAAGCAAATTAAAAGAATTACCAGATGAAATTTTCCGTCGAAGCTTCTAGCCATTCCAGTCGATAAAACTTCAAGAGTATTGGCTTTAGCAATCATTTCAGCAAACATGGTCGACCATTGATTCTGAAAATACACATTACACATTGTAGACACTAATGTAGATATGTAAATTAATTAGAAAGAGATTAGTTAAATAATAAACCTGATCCATAAGTATGGCAACGAGGTCCATATGATTAATAGCCACAACAGCTGTTTCCCTAGATGCCTCGACTCTAAACCCGTTGGGAATAGGCCCAAGACCTCTCCCAAACATCCTTGTGTATTCATCCAAGTTCAAAGCTAAGCTCATACCATTAACTCCTCCCATCCACAGTGGCTCACCAATTTCAGCCATCTTCATCAGCTCCTCCATTGCTCCAACTGCTAACTCTATGATCATTTGTTTATCCGAATCTGCAATCTCTGTCGCTGGCCTTGAGATGTTTCCGCCATTTCCATTTCCATTTCCATTTCCATACAATTCTCTTTCAATGTTTGTCATTTCAAACTCGAAAGGTTGAGGTGATATTGGAGTAGGAGGAAATGAGATAGTGTGGTTCATCACCGGTTGGCCCATATAACTTTGAGCTATATTGTTTAATCCAGCTATCTGAAATCCACCATTTAAGAAAAATAAGATATTTATAGAACTTATCTAACAATTTTGAAATGTAATATGTAATCCAGCTATCTGATATCCACCAATTAAGAAAAATATATATAGAATTTGTTAACAATTTTGAAATGTAATATGTATATGAGAACATATATATGCTTCAATCATTATAATCTTTCTAGTATCTTATATAAAAAAAGATAATGAAAGATTATATTGCAATGTAATTTATAAGAACATTAATTATACTATGAGTACAAATGGTTGTAGCATTAGAGATATTATTTTTGATGGAATTATTGATTATATTGATTTTTTCTAAAATTGTATAATTTGTCATTTTTTCTGTTTTATCCAGTGTATTTGAAACCGGACCGGGGGTCAAACCGGGTTGAACTGCAAACCGGAGGTTTATCCGGGTTGGTTCAACTCCGGTTCAACAAGTTTTTTTTTCTTTCTTTTTTTAATAAAAATGTTTTTATGTGTATAATGAATGAAAATATAATTTTAACATTTTATGTTTTTTGTGACATGTATTAGATAAGTATATAAATTTATAATACGTTAAATATTTAGATTTTGGTAAAGATGTATAAAACCACAATTTAACATTTTATGGTTCTTTTGTTGCATATATAGTATGTTTTTACTACTTTTAATTTATGATTTTGATTATTTTATTATTTGTATGAGTTAAATTATGAAAGTTTTATTTTATTGCTAATTATATATATATATATATATATATATATATATATATGTATATCTAATTTTAAATAATATAATCAAACCTGGTCGAACCCGATCGGACCACATCGACTCACGATCCGAAAATTTTTCCAGTTCGGTTGTCGGTCCGGCTTTAAAATCATTGGTTTTATCTTAAGATGGGTGGGACCTACTTATTGGATGGAAAATGTGGTTTTTTTTTTTTTTTTTTTTTTTTTTTTTTCCCCNTCGTCAAAAGAGTGGAGGAAAACTTTTATGCTCAAATATTTTAACTGCTATTTTTTCATTAATTATTATTATTTTTTTCTAATTCAACCTGTTTTTTATTCACCATATTAGAGAAAAAAATAAGAGAAAAACTTTGTGTTCCATGATATTCCTCGAAAATTTAATAATTTGTTAGATTTTTAAAGAAATATGATTTTCTCTAGGTGTAGTGGAACTATGTGGTACATACTCAATTTCACCAAAAATTTTTTTTCTCCAATTCAATAGAGAAACATAACTACCACAATTCCTCTAAATTTTATTTTTTTTATTCTTCTATTTTTTATACACTATTTCACTAATTATTATTTTGGTGCAACCATTTACACCCCACTATTTAGACCCTATATATAGATTGTACCTCTTGAGTTATGCGAGCATTTTCGAGGCGAAGATGATGTTCTTCGAAAGACATTTCAGCAATTGCGGTTGGACCTTCGCAGATAGGACATAAGGCTCTCGCGATAGATACTTGATATTGGTGGTGGTCTGCTCTAAGCCTTTCGTTTTCCCTCCTAAGGTGTCCGTTCTCTTGACGTTCTTGTTGATTCTTCACAACAAAAAAAAGATATAAGACATCTAAACAATATTTAAAATATACTACAAAGTATTATTCTTAAACGATGTTTAAGAAGTTGATGTTCTCATTATTTAAATATATTATATGTTGTCTAAGAACATGTCCAACAATGGATTCTTATGAGTTTCTTAGCAATATTATATTAACAAATAATAAGAAAAGAAGAGAGACACTAGAATTGGTTCTAGTTTAAGATGTTTTAGAACCATTTCTAAAGGTATTTCTTACACATGTAAGTTTTTCATTGGTTCAAATAAACTTTTTATTAAAAAATAATTAAAAATAAAATTAAAATTAGAAACAATTATTATTTTATTTGGAGATATTTTTGTTGGGGTTTTAACCATTGGAGATTGTCTAAGAGCATAAACAATGGGGGGAGGGGTTTAAAGGGTTCTTAGGGAGTGGGTCCTACACAAAAGGTAAGAGACTTGCTCTTCCCTCTCTTATTTCGGATCCGTTTTTTTGCATTGTGGACCCACTGACATGTTGCGGCGGCCCACGATTGGTCCAGTTTTGAAGTTTTTTTAAAAAAATTGAAAAATGAAAAATCACCTTAAGAGTCTCCTTGCATTGATTATGGTCTAACGTCCTAGCTTTACTAGATTTAGCCTAGGCAGTGCTGGTCTTGAGGCCATGTATACCAAGCACGAGCTTGTGGTCCAATTTTATTTTTAAAATTTTCGTTTAAGAACCGGCCATTTTTAAAAAATTTTAGTTTAAGAATTGGTCTATTTTTTTAATTTTAGATTGTAGCCTTTAAAATCTCAGGACCGACTCTGAGCCTAGGTCTGACATGCATGTGTAAACACGAGGCATGTTTTTATTAAAAAAAATGTTATAAATAATTTATACATGTGATTGTATGTAAGATGAGATAAATATCGATTTTAGCACTCTTTTTAAACATTAAATAACCCTAGAATCTAATAACTTGATGATAACCAATCAACAAGTATATATATGGCCAAGAATCAAAATCAACGCATGCATAGATATGATGAAAAGTATACCTTAAGTTGGGTGCGTTTGTTCTGGAACCAAAATTTGATCTGAAGAGCGTCTAATCCAATCTGACGGCTAAGGTCTTTCCTTTGTTTGTCATCCGGGTGAGGACACTCCCTGAAAAACCTATACACCAAAAGTGTATAATACATATAATTAGTTTTGTTATGATCTATAAGTAATTGATGAGTTATAAAAGTAATTACGCTTCCATCTCAGAGATTTGATGTGGGTTGTGACGATGATAACGTTTTCTCTTAGCAGAACGACGATCTTCATTTCCCCACACTCCTCCATCTTGATTCTCACTTGTGTTTCCACTCTCGAATTCTTCTTCCCCAAAGTTATTTCCACCACCTAAGTTGTTGTTATTGTTATTGTAGTTGTCATCAGTGTTGTTGTCCGTAAACATTTTTGCCTGGTAATAACAAATCCACAACACAACAAAATTAACTTTTGTAGACATGAGATATCAAGTTTTATGTGGAAGAAGAAGACCAATTAATACACCATGATATCATTTTTGAAGGTTATAGTAGGATATATAGTCCATTTGGACAATTAATGAATATATGAATTGTCCATATATTAAAATTGTTTTGTGTCCTCTAGTTTGATAGAACATTCAAACTCTTAAATGCAACTAGGCAATGACTAATCCAAATATATCAATAAAACGGTTTTTTTCATTAATTACTACCAACATTTTTACAAAATGCATAAAACTTCTGAAAAAACCCAAACGTAACAAAATCACAAACGTTTACCTGCTAAAAAGTATATGTTGTTTGCTAAAACCATAAATTTATATTTTACCACAAAGATCATGAAAAACATAAAAGTTACATTTTTCGCCAAAGTCATTAAATCACAACCATAAAATATTAAAATAAAAACAATCACGTTTTCCCATTAAAATAGTAAAATAATGGGTTTTTCTGCCAAACTCATGTAAATTATTTTTCCTATTAGATCTATGAACATATTTTCCATCAATTCTGTGAAAATCAGTTTTCACAACCAGATCTGTGAAAATAAAATTTCTCATAAAAATATGTGAAAATCAGTTTCTCCTATCAGATCTATGAAATCAATTTCGCCAAAGTCGTTAAATCACAACCATAAAATATCATGAAAAACATAAAAGTTACATTTTTCGCCAAAATCATTAAATCACAACCATAAAATATTGAAAGAAAAACAAACACATTTTCCCATTAAATTAGTAAAATAATGGGTTTTTCTGCCAAAGTCGTGTAAATTATTTTTCCTATCAGATCTATGAACATATTTTCCATCAAATCCGTGAAAATCAATTTTCTCAACAAAATCCGTGAAAATAAAATTTATCATAAAAATATGTGAAAATCAATTTCTCCTATCAGATCTATGAACATATTTTTCATCAAATCCGTGAAAATCAATTTTCTCAAAAAAATCCGTGATAATAAAATTTATGAGAAAAATTTGTGAAAATCAATTTCTCGCTATAAAAATCATTTTTCTTGGAAAAGTATGTGAAAATCATTTATTCTGCAAAAATAGTAAAAATAAAAACCGAAAGATATGTTTTCCTGCTAAAATTGTAAATACATATATATGTTATTTGCAAATTGAAAAAATACGGTTTGGACGAAATTGTAAAAGATATGTTCACACTAAAACCGTAAAATTAACCTTAAATCATGTTTTTATAAAAACTTTAAAATCATCTTTTCGTCAAAATCATAAATTACTTATCGCCAACAAAATCGTCGAGATCTGTCAAAATCGCAAATTTTATTCTCACCAGATCCAAAATAAAATATAAATACCAAAAATGAAAAATTCCAATTTAAATATAAAAACTCGTAGACGATCTATTAAACATATGGTTTAGCCCATTTAAAAATACGGTTAATTTGGGCTTTCTGTATTTAAACGTTTTTGTATATGGGCTTGATCATGATCCATCCATATATTAATATGGATTAGGTTTAACTCATGAACGTCCCGCCGAATTGACAGCTATCTGAACAGATCCGCCGCAAACAGAAAAAACTTCGACAAAAGATGTGTAGATTTGTTTGGCGTAAATTTTTTTTTTTGCTTTTGCATTTAATACACATACATATTTATATATAACGTATGTTATCGTGGATTCATAATTACGTATACATAAAATGAAAAAGGGTAATTAATACATACTATAGATCTTAGACAAACCTTTTGTGTGGTCAGAAAACCACTGATGGATTATGCAAAGAGGTTTTGAGGGGTAACGTTCGAAGGGGAGAGGGATGTGAAAGTGTGTTGAATATATAGTACGAAGAGATGGAAAGAGAGTTAATCCCAGCGACGACTAATGCATGAGAGTGTGTGGCAATGTAATTAATTAATTGTGATATATAATGAAAAGACAGTGAAGAGAGAGAAATATATTAGGGCTCAATATATTATTATTATTATTATTATTATCACAAATTGTATCATTATATCCATGTGGCAAGATATAACTGGTTAATCAGTTATGGTTATTTTTTATTATATTACTAAATTGCAAACTAAATAAGTAGATGACTAAATATAGCTTCCTTCCCTTTCAAAGAGATATATAATTAAATTTAGTCTTAATGTCAATTCTCATACTTTTATTTCCATTTTTTGTAGTTTTTTTTTTCTTGAGAGATAGATATTTCTACAAAATTATAATCTCTATTATCTTAAATAACAGATTTTCTTAACTTTTTAAATTTGTTTCACAAAAATAGATTTTATTTTATTAATGCATATTTAGATATAAATTCAGAACATTAAAAGATATTATAAATTACTTTGGGAAAAATGATTAGTGCTACAAAAATAATACATTTATAACTAAATATTAAAATTTTTGTGTGAAAATCCTAAAAATATTTTTTTTATTTATTATAACTTTGGTATCCGGAGCTCTGAAAAACTCCGACTAGGTTCAAAGCTTTTGCAGTCGCTGAAAGTATCTAGGAGGACCGCCGAAATTCACCTCATTTTAATTGACGGTAGTCGGGATTCGAACTTAGGTGGCGAAACTCACAACTGTAAGTTATTTATCACCAGAGCTAGAAGTTAACACATAAAGTATAAGTATGCAATTTTTATTATAAAATTGTATAAGTTAACATTTCAGTGCAAATCCGACAGAATATTTGGTTGCTATTCTGTTGGTTTTGGCCATAACCAATAGATTAACAACTAAAAAATACATCGCTTGTATGACTTTTAGATAAATTAATTACGTAGTATTTCCGTTGGTATAGAGATGGATTTCCATCGGTAACAATTCTGTCATATTAGGTTGGTATCAATTCTGTCAAAAATACAACAATATACCACTACAAGAAAATACGGGCATTCTGACGGGCATATCCGTCAAAATCCCGTTAGAAACACGTCTAAATAATGGACTACTGACGGATACGAACCGCCATTTATAGATGGGCGGTAATACAAATCCGTAAGAAATACTGACGGATTTACTGACGGAAACATACTGACGGGTTCATACTGACAGATTTACTGACAGATAACATCCCATACGCTGGAAAATCGCTTATAGTCCACATAAGAACCGCACACATCTTAAAATTATGTTGTAAAGACACGTCATACATCTCTTCCGCATAATTCCATAATGTCTACAACTCATATATCATTGGTTGCAAAAACATATCAAGTGATCGTTTCGGATGTTCCAGCCCTGGTACAAGAACAAAGAGAAATAGAAACTCTTGGTTCATACACAAGAATGACGGAAAATTATAAGGTGTGACGATGACCAGCCATAAAGATTACTATCTACCATACTTTCCAAATGGGATGAAACCATCTGTACTTACTCTGAGATAGATATTTCGTGTCTCGCATGCAAAATCTGGATATGTTGACTGAAAATGACGCCAAGCTTCTGCATCATAAGGATGTGTAATCTCTCCATCAAATCTATGCTCCGCATGTCATCTCATTGCAGCAGCTGTTCTCGCAGATTGATACAACCTCTTCAACATATCTTTTAGTGGCAAATAGCACATCCTCTTGTATGGTACCAAAACTCTACCGCATGTATCGTTATACCTTGGTTTTCGACAGTATCGACATCTCGTCCGAGTTTCATCGCGTCTCCAATAAATTATACAATTTTCGATGCACACATCTATAACCTGTTACGACAATTCAAGACCGGCACAAGTTTTTGTATCTCGTAATATGAACGTGGAGCATTGTTATCCTCTGGCAAGATATCCCTCACGAACTTGGCTATTGCGTCAACTGCATCCTCCTGCAAGTTATAATCTGTCTTTATATCCATCAACCTACTAGCAGATGATAAAGGCGAATGATCATCTCTACATCCACTTTATAATGGCTAATTCGCTGCGTCTAACATACCAAAAATCTGTCGTGCTTCTAAATTTGGTTCTTTATAAGAAACCTGAGCCGTCTCTATGTGATCTATATAAACATCATTAACCATTTGAACCGTAGCTTCCCCAACATCTAATTCCATTTTAGGTTCCTCTATGCTATCTGGCAATGAAATGCTACCACCACTACTAGCAACTATATCAAGTCGTTTTCCTTGTAAATACGAAACCTTATAACTCAGCAAAAAACCGTTCATATACAAGTGAATTTCATACTATATCTATCCTGACATGATGATTATTCCAACATAAAGAATATGGACATGTTAACTTATGATTGTTTTGTGCCCGAGGTTGTCGACATGCTAATTCCATGATTTCCATCACATCATTTTTTTTTTTTTTTTTTTATNGAGCATGTTATATGGTTTCGTCCCAAGCGTTACTCGAACTTGTGACCTTTAGGCTTTGCCCAAGATCTTTTCCAAGTGAGCTAACAACACTTGGTTTCCATCACATCATTGCATATTCCTCATTCAAAAGATTTGTCTCTCGATTCATCCTTTCACCATCCATCCATGATTGAAAATAAGGAGGAGTAGACATTTTATAACTATGTTTGTGAAATATTAAGAGGAGATCTTCTGGTTATATAGAAAATTTTCTTACGGATTTCTGACGGATTATTCCATCAGAAATATCGAATATATCTGTTGGTAACGGCTAACAACATATAGTTTAAATCGGGCAAATTTACTGACGACACACTAACGGATTAGTGACAGAATAAATCCATCAGTAATATTCCGTCACAAATCCGACATAATTTTTGACGGATATTGACCCGTCAGAAAATTATTGAAGGTCATTTATTCCGTCAGTTTTGCCGTCACTATTACTGATGGATATTTTCTCGTCAGTAAATTTCCTTCACAAATCCCCCTGTTTTCTTGTAGTGTACGATCGTATTTGAGTATTCAAGATTTAGTTATGATTATAATATTGACGGCTTACTCACCAAAATTTTAAAATTAATACAAAAATAATTAACAAAACAAACAGATATTATAATTTTTTAATAAAATTAAAGTTAATAAATTTATCTTAAATCAAAACATATTTAAATTTTGATAAATAAAATAAAATATTATTTCAAATATATTAAATGAAATTAAATATTCTAAATATATTTTTTTAAAATCCAAAAGATAAAATATTCTCAAAAAAATGCAAAATAACATAATCTAAATAGTTGCAGGGATGAGAGAGGTCTTGAGAACTGCTGCATATATTTATCCATGGAATGTTGCATATGCCGATCTGCCTCGAGTTTTCGCTCGAGTCGTTCCTCAAATTTTTCACGGAGTTTCCTCTTTATTTAATTTCTTCCCGCTCTCATTCTGGATATAGCCGAGGCCTCGACAAACTTCCTCGCATCTTTTTGTTTTCGTAGTAACGATTTTTCTTGATCTTGGTTCTCTACAAAAAATATTGAAAAAGGTTCTTATAAAATTATATAACGCAAAATGGTACACAAAATGCAATATGCGGTTAATATCTTCTTATTTCCAATACCAGAAGAGGCTGTCGTACATATATTTTTGACACTTCGAGTGTCAAGTCTGGTTGCATACCCAATGATCCTTCCAAGGTGTATCATTCAACTACTTCTTGTTAAACATTCAGTGACAAGTGCCAGTTGAACATTTGCTATAGAAAGCGAATAACTTATATGAATGTTGATTATATGAATAACTTATATACTATTAAAAATAAAATATCGCAAAATGTCGAAACTAACACTCCTTCTCAACGGACAAGTACTTGCACTTCCCGATATGTTTATCTAGCATGAATTAGATCAGATGTACTTGATGATCTCGTTGGACGAAAAGGTAAACTAAGTCATCTCAAGAATGTTAACAGACTCTGGATCAAAGATGGTAAGACGATCCCTTCCTCCCTATGCAGTCCAATGTCATATATTGTCAAGGAGAAATGCCACGTATGAGTGCAGGAGAAGAATGATGCACTGACGCTCTAATTGAAGCGACCTCTCGCGATATCGTAACCATAATGGCCATTATCTCTTTTAAAATATATAAGAAATACTAAACCTATATCTAACAATCCACTAATTCAAAATCACTAAAATCAAACAATTCATAGACACAACCCTATTCTATCTATTTACAATCCATCAATCAAAAATTTACTAAAGTCCCTAAAATTTTAAATCTAAAAAATCGTAAAATCTAAACCAACAAACGTGGCTTTATGGATTTTAGGATTTTAGATCCTAACAT
>OVBE01018032.1:0-10160 GCA_900406425.1 Iberis pinnata
GAACATTATTGCTAAGAAAATACACATTTTAGCAATGATACCATTTCCTCTTCCTCTTCCTCTTTTATCTAAAATCAACATAACTAAAAGTTGTTATCTTTTTCTTCAATTTCTCTCCTTTTAATACCAAACTTGAAATATCGAATCATAACCAGTAACCATAACAATATGGGTCTTATACACAACTTTATGTCCTGAGTCAAAACCAAAGTCTTCTATTGAGAACAAATTATGTCATTTCAAGGTCAATGGACACTAGCAGACGATTATTTCTACGTATAGCGAGCGTGAGTGGCGGAAACAAGTTATGTAAAGTCAAGTTTAATGGACACTAGAAGACGATTGTTCTAAGTAATTCTATTACGAGTATGATTGGCGAAAACAAGTTGTGTCTAAGTCCAGGTCAATGTACACTGTTTTAGGTCTGTTCGTTTATTAAATATGTTATTAGTCGGACAAAGATGGTCGGATCACACTAGTTTTAGGTCAAATATACAAAACATTGGGCGTAAGTAGTTTGTTTAATAATGCAATCGGAATTGTTCAAGGTTTGGTCGACAAAATTCCACTACGAATACTTGTTAGAAATAACATTCTCCTTCCACTTTTTGAACCGCTTGCTATTCAATAAACAAACCAAAGATGAAGAATTTTTTTTATTCAACATTCTTTGTCAATAATAATAGTTTAACGAGATGCACAAAATTACAAATTGTAGCTACTGAGAAAGGATGGAAATTTTTTTAACTGCTAGCTACTTTAAGATTGGTTTTGTGATATAAAAATTTAGTTTAGTATAANACTGCTAGCTACTTTAAGATTGGTTTTGTGATATAAAAATTTAGTTTAGTATAAGTCTCACATAATTCTTTTTAGCGTAGTTATACGTATAACTTATATGAAATTATACTACGCAAATCATTTGTTATTTTAAATGTGGTACTACGGTGAAAGATTTTTTTCTTATATCATATTAGTTATATAAAAATTATACTATGTCCAATGATTTGTTTCTTATGTAAAATTGTAGTACACTAAAAGATTTATTCCAATTAAAAATCATACAATCTTTTGTTTGTCTATTAGACTCAAAAAACAAGTAAAACGACATAACTTGACTTACGGAGTGTGAAAGCTGACACAAACGAGTTCTCTAAGGATGAAGATAAGAGCTATAACATTATTGTTAAACCAACACACATTTTAGCAGTATTACCTGAAAAACATAGACAACCTATCCCTTAACACAAAACTTTATTTCACGTTTGATAATACAATTACAAGAGTTTTTTTTTAGTCTTGTATCACAAGTTATTCTCTAATACACTTGTGTTGTACCATCACAAACCAAAACAAAGACTCTCACCAATATCTCACAAAGATCAAATCTCTCTCAAACCCAAAATCCCCAATCTCACTTTTATGCGGCTCAAGTTTTTTTTACACCACGCACACCCTTTTATTCTTCTCACGAAAAACCTTAAGTTTGTTTCCTTTCTCATCTCGATCTGATTCCCTTTCTCAAATCATTCCATAATCTTCATTTCCTCTTTTGCTTTTATTCGCAATCTTCCATTCTTGGAGACATTTAATGATCCCGAGTTGTTATTCCCGCTTCCTTTGAGTAGTGATTCCTCTTGATGGTGTGTCCTCAATTTCGTGCATCCACAATCTCCCCATTTTTGAATGAGTTTGATAATCAAACATCACGTGCACAAACACAGCTCAAACAACACCAAACACAATTGTGCAAAAACTGATGTGATATCGCATCAGATAGAAACTAGTCACCAAACAAGACAAATACCAATCCTTAACATGAAATAACATTGTAAGTTCAGAGCACAACAACCAAAAACAAGAGGTTCAACTATGGTTCTGCTTAATACAAAAGATCAACTAAATAAACTATTTGATAAGCTTAAATAATCACTGGTCAGCATCTACGTCTTCAACATTTTGATCATGTTCTGCCTGTTCTCCCCCTGCTTGGTAGTACAACTCAGTCAAAAACATCCGAAATATAAGAGCAAAGGAAGAGGAATCAACAACTTACCTGAGTCAAGTGCAGGTTGGAGAATGTGTATGGCCTGAATGATTGCATGATGTAATGAATCAGGGTGCCCTATTGGAGTGCCAAGGCGAGGGTCCATACGATACATAGACAGTGCTTGAAGGCACTCAGACTCGTTGAGGGTCACATGATATTGATGCTACAACAGACAAAAGATCAAGGATGGAAACAGCAGGTAGTACTTTGTATCTGGCTCATATCCTCTCTGCAAAACTTGATGATAGATAAGGTGCCCAAAATCAATAGGAATTCCGTGAAAAATCCTATAGACCAAGCGAGCACAAGAGACAATCTTGTAGGTTGTGTTCTTGGTAGGCAGCCAGTTATGACAACAGATCTTGTACATAGCAACTTTGTCAGGAGCAAAGTGACTGATCTTCATATCAGTCCAAGAAGTCGCAATGCCATCAGTGACAAAGGCTGCCAGAGTATCCTCAGGAACGACATTTGCAACAGCCTCAAACTCACTATCATCCAAATCAGGCAACCCGAGAGCCTGATTAATGTGAGTGGCTGAGAAGGCATAGGAATGACCGCCATCATGGACATGAGTTCAGTACGCTTAGCCGGCAGATGTGCCCAGAATTAACACATAACCTCAGGAACAAATTTCGGTAGACCAACAACATTGTTCGGACAACCAAAATTTCGAAGCCTTGGTTCAATGTGGGCAGGCAGCACAGTAAGGTCGCTAAGTTGTTCAGGAAACAGAGAGATGGTGTGAAAGATGTCATACTACTTTTGACAGAGATAAGAGAAAAAGCATGTTGTGTCAAACACAGGTGAAGGAACACGAGTATAGGCCTGAGAGTGAGAGCGCGTACGGCGAACAGTTTGACTAGGACCCTCTGAGCGACGCTTGGGACAAGAAGTGGAAGCAAGAACAGTATCTGCATGCACCGGATGTTGAGATGGTGGTGTCTCTGAATCACCTGCACCGGGAGAATGAAAAGCATCATCAGAAGAGGCTATGTTGGATGCAACAGATTGACCAGTCATCGGTGTTGGATTTGCTTCTCGGAGAACCAAAGGAAGGGTTCGGAAATCAGAAGGTGCCGTTGCCCAGGGAAAAATTGGAACAGACACAGATGCAACATAATGTGTGTCAGAATCAGAGTCAGACGATGAAGATCCCGGCAGAAGAGTAACATCATGCTTCACAAGTTGGGAGATACCAGAGATAAAGCGTTTCATGGTGGTGGGAAGCGCAAGGGTTTTTTCGGTTTGATATGTGAACAGTCGGATGATATGATAGTTTATAAAGAAACTGTAACACTAGAAGTGAAACCGTCTCTTTCCCGCCAACCACCTTAGTGTGAAGTGAGCACAAAAGCCCAATGGGCCATATCACACCTGAAATTGTGTCAACAACAACAATAGAAGGATGACGAATGATTGACACACAATACATTTTGAAATAAATGAGTCTTACTCAGTATCCTGTGGAGAGACCACACGTCACACTTGAGCAACCACTTGATATTAATGCATGATCAAGCAAGAGAAACCATGGTGATCAATCAGAGCATTTTTTTCCTTAAAAAAATTATAGAAAACTGTGCATGACATTGTGAATTACCTACCACCTGACTGAATCCTGTGCATGTAACAGAGTGAAAGTGTGTGCAGAATTCAACAACAGAAACATTGATATGATATAACAATGACTAGTTTTTCACACTGGCATACCTTAATCCAGTAAGAAACCACGTTTTCAACCTTCTAATGGATCTCAAGGCAGCTGTAATTTCTGTGGGGAGGCACAATGGAGTTGTAATATGAAACTCGGTTGTTGTAATCACAGCCTTCTGATATTACCCCTTTTTTTTACCTCTTTGACCTCCTTGAGATCCACTCAACTGTACGTATGCTCACATGGAATGGCATGACAGGCAGCTCTTTTTCATTGTTAATCAAGTTAGTACACTAATACCTATCATGTTAATCTACCACAACACACCTTACTTGTTGACACAACAGGTCAGAGATCACATACTCCAATAGATTTGCGCACGTGAACAAACCTATTGAAATCTAGTGGCTTGGTAAAAATATCAGTGAGTTGCAATTATGTGCTCGCATGATCAACCATCACAACCTTGTCTTCGACCAATTCTCTAATAAAATGGTGCCTTATATCTATGTGTTTGGTCCTTGAATGATGTACATGGTTCTTTGAGATGTTTATGGCACTCTGATTATTACAATGTACCAGCATCAGACCACTTGCATATCCATAGTCATTAATCATTTGCTTCATCCACAGTAACTGTATGCAACAGCTTCCAAGAGCAATGTACTCAGCCTATGCAGTTGAAAAAGATACATTATTCTGTTTCCTGCTCAACCAAGAAATCAGATTATTCCCTAGGAAAAATCCCCCACCACTGGTACTGCGCCGATCATCCAGGCTACCTGCCCAATCATCATCACAATACCCTGCTAAGTTGGGATTGCTGTCTTTGGTGTAGTACAATCCGAGATTAGCTGTTCCTTTCACATACTTAACAATTCTTTTGAGAGCTTGTAAGTGTGACACTTTCGGATGGGCTTGATATCTTGCGCAGACTCCATCACTAAGACTGATGTCTGGTCGGCTCGCAGTGAGATATAACAGGCTTCCGATCATACCCAGATACAGCTTTTGATCAACATCTTCTCCTTGTTCATCTTTTGACAGTTTGCATGTAGTGCTCATTGGTGTCTTGGCAGTCTTGCATGGATCCATTCCAAACCTTGTTACCATGTTCTTGGCACAAGTACTCTGGGATATGAAAATTTCATCCTCCTGCTGTTATACCTGCAAGCCAAGAAAATATGTCAGTTCACCACACATGCTCATCTCAAATTCATGTTTCATGCGCTTAACAAAATCAACAACAAGTGCATCACTTATTGAACCAAACACGATATCATCTACATAAATTTGAACAACCAAAAAATCGTGATTTCTGTTATAGTGAAATAAGGTCTTGTCCACACTCACACGTGTGTATCCTTGCTCCAGAAGAAAGATTGTTAGCCTCTCATACCATGCCCTGGGGGCTTGCTTCAGCCCATATAAGGCTTTCTTGAGTCGATACACATGAGTAGGATGATTCACATCTTCAAAACCTTTTGGTTGTTCCACATATACTTCTTCTTAAATTACCCCATTCAGGAAGACACTCTTGACATCCATTTGGTGTAGGTTGAATCCCATGACGCATGCCATATCCAGCAAGAATCAAATTGATTTGAGACGAGCAACTGGAGCAAAGGTCTCATAAAATTTGATTCCTTCCACTTGTGAGTACCCTTGGGCAACCAATCTGGCTTTGTTTCGTACCACATGGCCTGTTTCATCTATCTTGTTCTTGAATATCCATTTGGTCCCCACAACATTGACATCTTCAGGCCTAGGCACCATTGTCCACACTTTGCTCGTTTCAAACTGCTCCACTTCTTCTTGCCTTGATCCAATCCAGTACTCGTCTTCCAGTGCTTCTATGTTTGTCTTTGGTTCTATTTTGGACACAAAGCATGAATACCCAACCATTTCTCTGAAATTGATCTTGTTCTGCCTAGTCATTCTAGCATCAGTGACTTTACTAATAACATCCTTGTCTAAGTGATTTTGATGTACACTTGGTTAGTCCATTATCAGATCTTCTGTATTCGTAACGGCTTCTTCTTTTCCTGTCACACCTCCAGTTCCAGTGAAATCCTATCCTACTGTCTGCCTTGATACAAAGAGTTCAAGGTTAGTGATACCTTCAGTGATCTGCTGAAGGTCATCAAACACAACGTTCACAGTCTCCATCACAACCTTGGTACGTTTGTTATAAACTCTGTATGTTGTACTTGTGACAGACTAACCCAAGAAAATTGCTTCATCACTTATGGCATCAAATTTTCTCAGTTGATCTTTATCATTAAGTATGTAGCACACACAGAAAAATACGTGAAAGTAGTTCACACTTGGTGGTTTTCCTTTCCACAGTTCATATGGTGTTGTTGCAGTATCTTTCCTAACATATACTCTGTTGATGATGTAACATGCTGTGCTAATAGCTTCAGTCCAGAATTTTTTGGCAACTTGATTTGCATACAGCATAGCCCTAGCCATCTCTTGTAGAGTTCTGTTTTTGTGTTCAACAACTCCATTCTGTTGGGGGTGTCCTTGGTGCAGACAACTAATGAGTTATACCTTGATCAGCACATAATTTTTCAAAGCTTCATTTAGGAATTCACCTCCTCTGTCACTTCTGATGGTCTATATACAACACTTCTCATTTTTTAGTTGCAAAGCCAGAATCCTGAAGCTATCCAAGTTCTCCGATTTTTCTCGAAGAAATTTGACCCATGTGTATCTTGTGAAGTCATCAACAAGTACAAAAATGTACTTCTTTCCAGCAATGTTTTCCACTTGAATGGGTCCCATTTGATCCATGTGTACTAGATCCAACAGTTTCTTTGTAGTGATATCAGCGACTCTTGGATGGTGTACCTTGATATTACTCAGATTTAATGCATTTTAGTGGGCATTTATGCCTGCTAAACTTGCATTATCTAAGCTCTTTCTTTGTAAACTGGAACTTTCTAAGACTTTCAGGTGTTCGGATCGATTTGGATTAAATGTGCCAAATTGCTGTATAATTGGATGGAATCGGACTAAGTGAAGAATTGAAGAACCAATCTGGTCTCAGATTGGTGAATCTGAAGAATTGAAGTCAAGAAGACTTTAGACCGATCGGTCCACCCTTGGACCGATCGGTCTGAACATGCGAAGAAACAGAAAGTCTGGACCGACCGGTCTGGATCTGGACCGATCAGTCCACAATGGTCCGGAGAAGACGGACCAATCGGTATGGGCCTGGACCGATCGGTCCAACGAGCATGCGAGATTTTTGTGAAATTTTCCATTTTTACAGAAAATTCCTCAAACTTATCCTACTTTTTCCTATTTCTATTTTTTATTCTTTTAAACTATAAAACCATTTTGGCTTAGGTTATTTTAGATTACCTCTTACTTTTGCAAACTTTGAGAGCTTTTACTGGGAGATTGAATTCCTGAACCTGTATTTGGAGAAGAAATTCTGAACCCAGTTTTATATATATCTATTTTATTTTAATTTCATTTATGTGTTCTTCTTTGATTTTGATTTGTTATTGCATATCAATGTCTGAGTAGTTCATTAGTTAGGTTTTAGGGTTTCCTAGGGAAACCAGGTTTGAATGTTAGGTTTAACTTTGTAGGATTGAATTTGTTAGGTTCTTAGTCTAAATTTGTTGTTAATGCATGAATTAGCATGATCACCTAGTTCATTGATAATAGGTTAATAAATACAAAGAGATTTGATTTAGAAACCTGACCTAATTTAGATGAATATTTTTTTTTGCATGCGAGAGTATTGTTTTAATGCTTATGAACAATTGAATCTGAGTTTTAATGCTTTATCGAATTGTTTTAAAGACGGCGAGAGTTTGTCTCTGACAATTTGATCATAGGTTTTAATGCTTCGAGGGGTGATTAAACTGCATTCGTTTTTCATGTTGAGAACTATTTTCAATTGCATGTTAACTTGACTTTAAACATGAATACCTACAGATTTCCCTATTGCCTAGCATTTTATTATTATAAGTTTTAAACCGTTTTTGATTACCGTTTTGATTCACAATCATATATATTATTCTCACTTTAGCCATATTCGAAGTTTTAAACTGAACGTGCATTTCTGGTCTCTATGGATTTCGATACCTTACTATACTTCGTTGATCTGTTCTCTGCAGTATTAGTTAGGATTAAATTCTTAACCTATCAGAATTTTGGCGCCGTTGCCGAGACCAATTGTGCCTTTCTAGTTTTTAATTAGAATTTCGTCTAAAGTTTTTAATTTTCAGTACTCATCTCGTTCTTCTTTGCTTGTCTTTGTCTTACAAGTGTATGAACAGAAGATCTGACAAATCATATGAACTACTCAACCTAAGCAACTTAGAACTTGCAAATCTAGAACGTTCAAACTGGAAAGCAAAGAAAGACGCTAGTTCATCCACTCAAATGGCTGATATCGTTAATCCGATCAATCCGGTCGATCCCGATGGTCAACAACCACCTGCTATGGACCTTAATCAGCTCATTAACCAAGGACAAGTTGGTGGAAATGGCAATTAAGTGCCACAAGGCCAACAAGTAGTAGTCCAACAAGGAGCAATCAACAATCAACCACCTCCAGGAAATCATGATCCTCAAAACGTGCAACAACCTGCAAACATTGATGTAAGACACTACGTCTTGTTTGGAGATGCAAGAAGGGTTAATCAGCTCAATGCTCAAGTTAATGCTCTGCTCAACCCTCAGAACCATCCTCTAGTTGGTTCTTTCAACAATCCTCAAGCATTTTATGCTAAAAGGAATCCCATCCAACCTCCTCCACCTTAGCGTAGGGAATATCAATTCTCTATTTTTCTTCTTCAGATGATTCGCAGCAACCAGTTTAGTGGTTTACCTCATGAGCATCCAATGAATCATATTGACACCTTTGAGGACATTTGCAACACCATTAAGCTAAATGGGATATATGAGGATTACAAACACTGCAGCTTGTTCAACCACTCTTTAACTGACAAGGCACTTCGCTGGTTGAAGTCTCTACCTGCATGCTCTATAGTGACCTGGGATGATTGCAAATCCTGGTTCAGTAGTCAGTTTTTCACAACTACTAGGACTAATGCTTTGAGGAACAAGATCTCTGCCTTTTCTCAAAACTCTGTGGAATCGTTCTATGAATCTTGGGAACAATTCAAG
Source organism: Iberis pinnata (assembly GCA_900406425.1). Taxonomy (NCBI): domain Eukaryota; kingdom Viridiplantae; phylum Streptophyta; class Magnoliopsida; order Brassicales; family Brassicaceae; genus Iberis; species Iberis pinnata. The sequence goes on from OVBE01018032.1 coordinate 8,862, forward strand.
GAACTGCTTCGTGATTGCCCACATCACGGATTCTCTGATGTAAGTCTCCCCAATACCTTCTATAGAGGAATTGGACAGAAGTACCAGCTGTCCTTAGATACAGGAGGTGATGGAGACTTTATGCAAAAACCAGTTCTAGACGTTTATCGTCTCATAGAGAACTTAGCAGCCAGCAATAGCAACCACTGCCCAGAGTTCGATCGCCGAACAAAAGCTCCTGTAATGGCTGCTATCTCAGAAATCTCAGAACTGAAATTAGAGTTCTTTGAAATGAAAGGATTATTGACTCAACTACTTAAGGGTCAATCTCAGCCACCGGTTACTCTTGTAGACGATTCTGGAGTTGCTTGTTTTGCATTTCAAGAACAAGAGAACGCTGTAGTTGAAGAAGAAGTGAGCTATATTAATAGCCAAGGTCAGAGAGNNGAATAGTTTGTGCAGAACTCTGGAAATCAATTTGGTCAAAACTTAGGGAACACTGATTTTCAAGGAAATCAAAATAGGAACTTCATTCCCAATTCTAATTCAGGCGGTTTTCCACAAACCTCTCAGCCTACATTCCAACAAGTTCCTCAAACCCAAGCTAATCAAGGAAATTCAGTTGAATTAATGTTTAAGCAACTTCTAGATGGTCAACTACAGTTTCAAAGCGTTATCCAAGGCGATATGATCAAAGAACTAAGTGTTTGACTTCCATTCTCCGATGCTTGTCAAATGATACCTTCTTTGAAGAAGTATGTGAAGAACATGGTTACCAACAAGCTGACATTGGAAGAAGGTGCAATGATGATTACAGAGGAGTGTAGCTCAATTCTCCAAAATCGAATGCCTAAGAAGCTTGGAGATCCATGTAGTTTCGTTATATCAGTTGAGATTGGAGATTTCACTTTTGCTAGATCTCTCTGCGATTTGGGATCTAGTGTCACTTTTCACTTTTGCTAGATCCAGGTAGTTTCTTTCTATCATTTGAGATTGGAGATTTCACTTTTGCTAGATCTCTCTACGATTAAGGCCCATAGCAGGTGGTTGTTGACCATCGGGATCGACGAGATTGATCGGATTGACGATATCAGCCATTTGAGTGGATGAACTAGCGTTTTTCTTTGATTGCCGGTTTGAGCGTTCTAGCTTTGCAAGTTCTGAGTTGCTTAGGTTAAGTAGTTCAGATGATTTGTCAGATCTTCTGTTCAAACACCTGTAAGACAAAGACAAGCAAAGAAGAACGAGATGAGTATTGAAAATTAAAAAACTTTAGACGAAATTCTAATTAAAAACTAGAAAGGCACAATTGGTCCCCGA
>OVBE01018033.1:0-10159 GCA_900406425.1 Iberis pinnata
TATGGGATTCTTAGAAAAAAATTCTAAGTTAATTAGTGATATATATATATATATATATATATCATTTTAATTATATATTCAATATATTTGTTTCTCATTTTTATCCTTAATGAAAAAAAATTTCGTTAAACTAGTGACATATAATGTAATAAATTTTTTTTGGTTGACCTGAAAGTTCTATGCCGAATTCGTACATTTCTCCAGGACGAGGTCCGAACCATGTTATATAACTCTTTTGGAGAGCAAACACTTCTCAATATAAAACGAACTCATAACCTTATAGACTTCTACAGATCTAAGGGCTTAACCACTAGACCAACTCATCGTTGGTTATAATGTAATAAGTTGCAAAAAAAAAAAAAATCTTTTTTAAGAAATATTTCCTTTTAAAATATAGTACATAAATCGACATAAATAAAAATTTAGTCGAACATGTGAAATAATTCAACAGTAAAAGTATGTTAATTTTATCAAAAATCTATAAACTATTAAATATGTCAACCATTATGAAATAAAACGTAAAAGATTAAAATGTAGTAAAAAAAGATTATGTTGTTACAATAAATAACCTTTGCAAAAAGTCTATCGATCAATAATAATATATATATATATATACTTATTTACAAAATGTGTAAATAGAAACAATTCTTAAAATTGTTTGATGAATGTCATAACTTGAGTTAAGTTTTATACATGTCAAAATATGATGAGTTATAATTTATACACATGTGAACGTTATGTTAAACTTACAACAATTTGTTTGCCTGTTTAAATAAATCCATATTCTAAGAAAGAATTATCAGCATACTTTCTTTGTCAAGAATGCATCTACAATTAGCAATTGTTCCTTCTGTTGTCCTTTATGGGTACCTCATGTTCATGTTCTTGCTCATGATCATAAATCTTCTGCAAAGTAATAACCTTTTGGTTATACAAAATATAAAATATGAAACATTCTATGCTTATTTATGCTCTATCCATTTATTAAGTATGACTAACCTGAAATCTCTACTTTCCTATTCTGTTGTTTCAGTTGGTGCAATGTGCATTGGTTCAACCACTTGCTTGGATTCTTCACCATCTTCTCTAGAGACTAAATCAAGCTCTAATTTTTTCTCCTCGTCATCATTAAGTTTCAGATTCTCTCCACCATTATTCTCGTTACCAACTGAGTCATTTGCTACTGCAACAGATTCATCTTTACCAATCTCTTGAGAGATGGTGTTCGAGACAATAACATCTTCATGCTCTGGTTGTTGGGCAATCTCTGGTGGTATCCCTTCAGAGGAATTTATACCAGACTGTTCAATAGGAAAAGTAAACAATTACAAAACTGTAATTCTAGTACAATGTACCATTTAGAATATGTCAAAGATGAGTATAACAAAGAGTAAAACCTTTTCAGTCCATGGTTGTGAATCCTGTGATTCTTCCTCACCATTTGTTCTATTGTTGTGTTCTTGAGTCAATTCAGCATACATATCTTCTTCTATGAACCCTGTATTTTCATTTTCCTTTGAGATCTCTTGATCAGTTGATTTATCCAATGTTGAGCTGTTACCTTCTTGGTCTTGTAGAAATATACCATCTGTAGCACTTTCTTTATTACTGTAATCTTCAAATAACTCTGTCTGAAGGTGGCCCGGAGAACCTTCCAAGATGATCTGAGTTTTTTCTTCCTCTAAAGGTTCCGCTTTCTCATCAATATGTTCAACTAGTTCTGGTTCACTCTCTTCGATTACCTCATTTTCTAGCAATTCATTTTGAAGTGCCTCGTTTTCTGGTTGTCTTGTTTCCTCCTCAAGAGAATTTTCTAACTTCGGTTCTTCTTCTTCCATCTTTATATAGGGAGTGTCCAAAGAAGCATCCAAAATGCTATGAGTTGCCTCATACTTCCTTGGTTTTGTGTTCCCATTGATATCTTTATCATCATTCTCTTTCACATCAACTACTTCTGCGTCAATCAAATCTTTAGTTGATGAATCCAGACAAGGTAATGATCTCTGTTCAGTTAGGTAGTTCATATTCTCGATAGAGTCTGAGATTGTTTCAGGTTCTTCTGTTATAGAAGACAATGACATACTTGTGTGGAACGACAAACCTCCAAATTTTCCAGAGTTTGAATGCTCAAACACTTTACTACAACTCATAGGCTTCTTCTGCTCACATATCTCTTCACCTACTTGCTTTGCATCTTCTTTTCTATCTAACAATGATGTCTCATCAAAAGCTAACACAGAGTTCTGATCTAGTTTGGTCCCTGACCCATTAATCTCTTCCTTTGATCTAGTTTCATTTCTTGAATCATATTGGTGAGAGAGCCTCTCCTGTGTTTCTTCACCACGGAGGATTTCTCTGTCAATATCTGTATCATATATGTAAGATTCTCCACCATTAGAACAATCATCAATCCAATCAATTGTAGTAGGAGGTGAACCAATCTCTGAAACCTCAACTTGCATATCTGAAGCAACTGAAAAACTTCGACTGTGTGAATTTCCGCATCTACTACGACTGTAAAACATACTGTTATCGTCTAGTCTTGGTGCTACGGCAGCTCTAGGCAATGGACTTGGTATATTGTTTCTTGTTTGATTCACAACGAAATTTGGATAATTATCCCTTGAGTGACATATAGCTTCCCTAAGCTCAGCTTTCTCCGAACAGCTGAGTTCTGATTCACTTTCTTCTGAACAACTTGAACCATCACTATCTTCTTTGCTTGAATCTGTATCTACCTCTCTCTCTCTGCTCTTCCTACTTACAACGCTTCTATCATCATCATCTTCATCCTGTTTCCCATCAGAGAGAAGCTTTTGTTCACTATATTCATTGTCCAAATCTGTATACAAAAGAAAGGTTCATTATTTACAAACAAAACATAAACAAAGAACTTCAGAATCATACAAGATTTTGATATATAACCTAAGCATTTTCTAGTAGTTGAAACGTCTGAAACCCTAATTTAGCATTTTTTGTAGTGTTTATTTAGGATCATTCTAAATAGCACAAAGCATAATAGAGCCCTTTGTTGAGTTTACTAACTAGATGTAAAGAAACTGATCACCTATGGTGCCGAAGATGTAAAATGTTAGAAAGTGATAGCCGATTAAGTTATATACCTAAAACCCAAAGCTTATTGTATATTGAATGTAAAAAATTGATAATATGATTTTAAGAAACAAAAAAACAAAAAACGACATGATCGAACCGAGCCATCATGCAAAACCATAAAAGAAACCCTAAAAGTTGTTTTCTTCCCAAGAAGGTCCATTCACCAACTTGATGTAATTGCAACCTTCAGGGATTAAACCCGCAGTAAGAGTAAAATTATCGGCGGTTTTTTAACCGACTCTAAAATAATAATAATAATAATAATATGAAAAAGAAGAGAAATGAGCCTTTGTTTGGATACTTCGGACCAGTATCAGGACCGTCACGTGGCGGCTTGTTATTGCGGTCTTTTTTTTGTCGAGTTGTTTTTTTGGGTCGAGTTGTTTTTTTTCATAATTTTTTCTAGGGCTTGGTTTTTGGGTATTCGGTTAAGTTACGATTCTTCGGATCCTAAATTCGAATACTAAATTGATACTTTTCTATTATTCGGTTTGGTTCCAGTTCGGTTCTTGTCGGTTGCGGGTTAGTTCGGTTCCACTTTTTTATTCATAATTTTTTGTAGGGCTGCGCTTTCTGATATTCGGTTCGGTTTCGGTTCTTCGGATCCTAAATTAGAATATCTAGTCGATACTTTTCTAATATTCAGTTCTATGTCGGTTTCGAGTATTTCAGACCCGAAATACCAAAAAAATACCCGGAATTTTTGGTCCTATGTCATTTTTGGTTTTATGTTTAAATATTAATACATTAACTTGTTAATTTCATAAAATTTATGTTCAAATATTTCAATTAAAATAATTATGTTTAAATATCTAAAATTAAAAAAATAATTCTTGATATTTTAAGAACCACATTAGTGGTTCGTTATGTTTACAATCAAGAAGACAATGAATCACTATTTTCGTTTGTAATTTGTACTTCTATTTTTAAAAAATATGTTTTTGTGTAACGTTTATTTAAAAATTTATGTAATTTGTCCTTTTTAATATGATTTTATGACATGTTTAAAAAAATAAATAAATTGTATTTTACTTTAAAATTATAATTAAAAATAATATTATTTTATTCTAAAGATCCACCACTTGGTTCTACCATTAGACCATGTCTAATGGTATACTCATTAGAGTGTCTAATAAGTATTTTCCATATAAACCAATGATTAAAAAGTTAAGAACCTCCTTAATTTTATGTCTCCAATGGTAGTACAATCACATTAGTGGTTCTTAAGAATTAATACTTAAATTTTTTTAATTAAAAAATTTCAACATAAATTTTGCATGGTTAATTTTTAAGCAATTTTATATTTTATGAAACTAACAAATTGGATATTTTATTTCGGGTAATTTAGTTTTAAACTATTTTGGGTATTTTAGTATTTTCGGGTATTTTAGTTTTTTCGGTATTTTTTAGATATTTTCGGGTATTTTTTGGTATTTCGAGTCCGAACCGACCTGGAACCGACCAGAACCGAACCAGACTATTAGGAAAATATCGATTGGGTATTAGAATTTATAATCCGAAAAATCGGAAACGAATCGAAAACACGAAAACCCTGCCCTAAAAAGAAAAAACCAAATCAACCATTGAGAAAAACCCGGAACCGACAAGAACCGAACCAAAACCGAATTGAGTATTAGAAAAGTATGAATTGGGTATTCAAATTTAGGATCCGAAGAACCGGAACCGAACCGAATACCCGAAAGCTTAGCCTTACAAAAAAATCATGAATAAAAATGGAACTGAAACGACTCGGAACCGAACCCGGAAACGACAAGAACCAAACCGAATATTAGAAAAATATTAATTGGGTATTCGAATTTAAGATCCGAAGGACCGAACCGAATATCCGAAACCCGAGCCATACAAAAAATCATGAAAAAATGTCAACAGTGCTAAAAAAAAGAATATATATATAACCAATCAGGAACCGCCACGTGGCGGTCTTGATACACTTGCATACTCACCAAACGAAGATACATCTCTTCTTCTAACACACTTTTTTATTATTATTTTATGTTAAGATACGGTGAAAAACCACCGTTGTAGTTGGTCTTAATCCTCTAAAACAATTGAAGTTTCTTAATTTTTTTAATTTTTAATTAACTAATTATTTTAATTAATTAATTAATAATCTAAAGAACCTTAATTTGGGTTCTAGCAATAATCTTGCTCATATCCCGGGTTTAAGGTAAAAGCTGCATGGTTCTGTACAAACGGTTCAGCATTATAATTAAGTGCTTGCCTCTGCATCAACTGACTATCATTTCCTTTTGACATCATATAGGCTTCACCTAACCTGAAGTCAGACCAATTCTCCATGAGATTTTGGTCCATTTGAATCTGGCCATCATCACGCGATGGGAAAAGAGAGAGCCCTGTATTTGGTAACATCAACAGTTGTTGCTGTTCAACTAAATATCGTGGCATGTAATTTTGATCAACTAAACTCTGTTTGTTTGGTGTCTCTGTAGGCTGATGATGATTAACCCTAACCAAAGCTTCATTTAACTTGTATTCCACGGCATAGAAAATTCCACGTAATTCCTCTTGTGAACACTTTTCTAGCTTCTCCTCCCAACTACAATACTTGATATTATTCTGATTTTTCACTCTCTTGCTATTATCCATCTCTTTTGCCTTGCCAATATCGTTAACGAAAGTCTCGACATAGGTTTCTTTCTTGCAGCTGTTTGAGACTTTTTCTATGTAATTGCGTATGATGTCTCTGACTTTGGTCTCGTCCCTTGGCCATACTTCAGGCTCAGCAACTACCTCATCGGTCGCGTTTGTGGGACCGTAGACGATGAGACATGTCTCGACGCCACATAGAGTTGAGAATTCATATGCCTTCTTGTAAAGACATTCTTTCCTCTTCTTGTAAGTTGTTATTCTCTTCTTATCATTCGATATTCTTTGTAGCACCACTTTCTTTTTAGTCATCCTCTCTAATTACCTGAGTTGCTGTTAATACATAATATACACATCAAAACATAAGCACTTTTTCTTACCATTTAGGCATGATCATTTCGGGTAACGGGTTGAATAATAGCGGGTAGGGATCGGATACGGGTAGTTCGGGTATGGGAAACTAATACCCATAGCATACCCGTAAAATTAAGGGTTGGGTAATGGCGGGTACGGTTCGAGTAAGGGTCGGATAGTTAAAATCAATACCCGTTTAATACCCGAACTCGTAATATATTATATAAATTTGCCTAATATGTGACTATGTGTATTATAATTTGAAAATAATATAATGATTGATTATAATATTATATCTTTATAAGAAAAACTTTAGAAAATTGAATAAAATAGTAACAAAATCGAAAATATGACAAAAAAAACCAATTATATAATTAAGTTTTGAAATAATTTTATAAATTTAGGTATGTAAACGGGTAATTCGGGTATCCAAATAATTACCCTTACCCGTTTAAAATTTTTATCATTACCCGTACCCGACCCTTACCCGTAAATACGGGTCGGGTACATGGCGGATCGGGTAACCCAATCCAAAATGCTCAGGCCTAATAGAAAGCTGAATCAATTTTTTTTACAAAAAAAAGACACACTTGGAATTGCTTATGAAAATTTGGAAACTTGATGAATGTATTGTTATGGATGCTAAAAGATAATTGGAATCACCTTTTGATCAAGACAAATCTATCTACGAAGACAAAAAAAAAAACAGACCAAAGTAGAAGCGATAATTACCAAATTTTGGGTCTTCTCTTAGAATAAAGGTGATCAAGAGAGCTGATATATGCGAGAATATATAGTTTACTTTGATTTAATTTTTGTTTAAGGAAAGAAGTCAAAGATTAATTAACAAAAAAAAAAAAAGAAGTCAAAGATCACGAAATACTATCTTTAAATGAATATGAAAGTTTCGGAAAGAAAACATTTAAAATGGAATATTTCGTTTGCGAAAAAAGAAAATATACTAAATCGTAACATGAACAAGAGAAAAATATATGTATATTTAAACACAATTAGATTTATTATATTTGTTGTTGACCAAAAAAAAGATTTATTATATTTGTTTCCTTTTTCTCGTTTTTGGTTTACTTAAATAAAACAATTCGAAAAAGATGTATAGATTTTTTTTTTTGTCACAATGTATAAATTTATTATTTGTGGATATACCAAAGACTTTCTATAAATTAATACCATATAAATTAATAAAGAAGAATTCCATGAGATACCATAAAAATAACTTCATGTTCTAAAAATGCCGCATTCCCAAATTATATCTAAAAATATCATTAAATTATTTTTGTTCCAAATATATCATAAACATACATATTAATTTTGAAGGGTTTTGAATTTAATTTTTTTTTGTATTTAGGTTCATCAATTAGAGTTCATGGTTTAGTTTTTAAAAGAGTAGAGTTTAGTATTGGAGGTTTAGAATTTAAATTTGAAATTTAAAAATATTTTAAACGTGTGATATTTTGGAACAAAAATAATTTTGATGTATTTGGAAAACATAGAACTTACTTACTTTTTGTTATATTTTTGAGAATCTTCATTAATAAATACGATAAATTTTATACAAATTTTTGGTTTGGTTATTGTCAAAACTAACAAAATTTTAGAAAATAATAACTTTATAAAAACTCTTATATAAATATATGGTCCCAATAATATTATAAATTAATCTTATTATACCAATTGGAATGAGTTTAAAGTTAGAACGACTCATGTGTTAATTATAATTCATAAGATTGTGGCATATATGATTATTATTTTAGATAGTAAAGCATACACAAAAGTAGAAATTTATATTAAAAAATTCTTAAATTTAGTTATTTATTTTTAGATGAATAAGTAGGTATTATGTAAAATGTAAAAAATTTAAATAATATTTTTCAAATTTCCAATAAAATTTATGATATTTATCAAAGTTTCTCAATAACCACATTACGTGTGTTTAGTAATTGAAATATTGTTTTAATAAATTTTGACTAAAAGTATACAACATGGAACCCTCATAAACAATTCAGTCAAATATTATTATTTAAAAGTAAATAAAGCCGATTAATATTCATATACAAAGCCGAAATTCTCAACAAAGTCTTCAAATTATTATATGTTACTTCCGTGTGTGTGACCTAAGCTAATACATTTAAAAAAATTATGGATCGAAATGAGGAGTTTCTCTGTCTTTGGTCTTCTTCTTTTCGCGAATTTTGCATAGAACTAGCTTCTGAAATATATTAGTCTCCGGTAACATATATTCAGTCATAATCCAACTACTGTCACTTCTAGGAACCATAACCGAAGCATCTTCTCTTCTCATATGCTTGTTTCTTTTGAATGTGAGCTTTTGTTTTGTGCCGATTACAATTCCTGTTTCATCTTTGATATCTTCTCTTTTATAAGCTTGCCAATTTCCGCCATCTTTAATTATACGTTTGACATTCTTGCCGCGATCCATCTTCTTTTTAGAGGTTTGATCTCTTGTCACAAAGTAATAGCATTGGTCCTCCAAAAACAAATCATTCTTGGTAGGTTTAAGCAACCATGGCTCTTTGGCGTAGACGTCTTTTGTCTCTATAAAATCTCCACAGTATTGTCCATTTAACTTAGGAATAAGATAACTATTGATAAGCTCGATGTCATCGGGATCAAAGTGAATCCCAACATCTTCTTCGTCACTTTCAGGAGACGTACGGAAGAGATACAGATTATTGTTGATAAGTTCAATTTCATCGGGATCAAAGTGAACTTTTTGGTCATCATTCAATAACATATGTGGTGATGGTGATGTGTCTTCTAATCTTGGAAATCCTTGTAAGATAGATGCAATATTGTTTTCATGAGAGGACGTACGCAAGAGATGGAGAAAAGGCATGAGCTTATCCACCAATAATAGATCATTATTTGTGACGTTGAGTGCCTTAGCCGATTCCCAAATTCATTCGTAGCTAGTTCGACCAATCTTTCTCCATCGCATCCTAAAAGTTCTTCAATCACTGGCTCCTTCGCACACTCCAAAAGCTTCTGTACCGTTAGCCCTCCGTACATGGTAAACGAGAGGTCAATGCAATAGCCACGAAGGCCAAAAACGATGTGTTGTGTAAAACCCAAATTAAGCACGTTTTGGACCACACAACTCCCATAAAGATGGTTGCTTAGGTAGAGAGCGTTGTGTCCGATAGTTTCCAGAAGACATTGCTTGGAAATAGGATTGTCGTCGAAGCTCGTTATGATCTGAGTAAGCGCAAGGCATCCGTGTTGGTCAAACGCTAGGTCAATAACGTTCTCAAGTGTGGCGGAGTAGATTAATGTCTTTTTAGCCTCGTTGAAAACTTGTAATCCATGTAAAACCACGTTTGACGAGTGTTTGTGGGACATAACGTGGCGGAAGCAACCCAAGATCGCATGGGAGAAGTAGGCGTCCACTTCTTCTGATCTTCCGAAGAGTAGTTGTAGGTTTTTGGAGCCGTACTCGTTTTCTGCGATTCGCAAGAAGTAATCGGAGTTTGACGTTACCAAATACGCAAACCACTGAAACTGATGGTGGAGTTCCGTTGGGTGTAACATGACGATCATATCATTAAACACACAAGCCGTATCTTCACGAGTCATGAAGTTTAACAACCACTCAAGTTTTTGGGGAGTAATTTCGGCCGTGAATAATTCGCTGGAGAATAAAGGAATCATCGCTGGTTCTGATTTGTGAAGAGTCGATATCGTAAGTGTTGATTTGATCGAATGATTAATCGAACTTTGGATGGATATATCAAGAGTATTTATAGAGCTATTAAACCTCACAGAAGCAAAAGGAAGTGTTCCTTTTTGTCTTTTTACTAAGCTTATTGTGGATATATGGATATATGCAGATCTTTGTGAAATATGCTTTCGTTGTTTCATTTGTGTAATTATTATTATTATTATTTTTTTTTAATGCGTTACGCGCATATTATGAAATCTAACTTTTTAAAAACTATATCAACTAATAAATACATCAACTGTTATCAAAATAAAATAACATGAAATTTTAGTAAAATAATACAAAAATATTATCATGTAATAAATA